>MU225509.1:439413-451424 GCA_018584345.1 Thuja plicata | reverse complement strand
GCAATCCTTTCTTATGTTTTGGCAATGATAGTTCCAAAATTGCATAAATCCTCTCAGGATCAATAGTAGTACCTTCTTTAGACACTTGGTACCCTAACAACTTTCCCTCATGCACTGCAAAAATAGACTTTTTTGGGTTAAGATAGATTCCAAACTCTCTACATCTCTGCAATATCTATATCAAATGATCTATGTGCTGATTTGCAATCTTGCTGTAAATTGTAACATCATCTAGGTATACCAGAACAAACTTATACATTAAATTATTGAAAGCCATGCCCATTGCTTTCTGAAAAGTGGCCCCTACATTTGACAACCCAAATGACATTCTCCTGCAAGCCATTGCACCCCATTTAGTTGTAAAGGCTATTTTAAACTGATCAGTTTCTTTAACTAAAATCTGGTTATAACCATAATATCCATCTAGGAGTGAGAATCTCTCAGAACCTGAAACATATTGAAGGATTTTTTCCATAGAAGGAAGAAGATGTCTTTCTTTCAGAGATGCCCTATTAAGGTCTCTAAAGTCTACACAAAGTCTTATCTCTCCATTTTTCTTCCTTACTGGAACTAAGTTAGAAACCTAGGATGTATGCTTAATTGGGAATATTATACCACCATCTAGGAGTTTTCTTACATCTTTCAACATTAAAGGCTCTAATTTGGGGATTATGGGCCTTGCCTTTGCCTGATTGGTCTAGCATTTGGCTCTAATTCTATGGTGTGCTGGGGCAATTGAGGATCAAATCCTTTCAAATCAGCATAATCCCATGCAAAAACATCACTATATTCTCTGAAAAGATCAATAAACAATTATTTTTCTTCAGGAGAATTTATTTTACCAACCTTTAGATACTTGTCTCTGAAAATCTCCACTTCTTCATAATGATCTTCTTTAATTAGCAGACTAGTTTTATTCTTTCTGTGCTGATCATTAGAATTAAAAATTGATTCTAGGCTGACCAATCCCTTTGGAAGCTATTTAGTCTTTAGCTGAATGGTTTTTTTTTTCCATTTTTTGATGATGTCTGTCATTTTTGGAGGCTAAGAAACCATCTGTTTCTATCATAAAACTCAAGATATGTTCATCAGTATTGAAAAATTGTGAATTTATATCATTATCTAGGATAAATGGTCTAACAACAATCTTGACATGTGACTGGTCTAAAATCAGTCCTTTATTTTTTGTAATTGAAGCATGTGCACCAATACCAGCCAACCTATCAGTATGTTGATTTCTCTTTCTAGGAATGGAAATGAGATTAAAAGCATCAAAATCTTCCAGAATATCAAACACTCTAGACTTATACATCTTTAAAAGATCATTTTTACAGCATTGATACCTCTCACCTATTTTACTATCATCTCACTATCCCCAAATGCCCTTAAGCACTTGATTCCTCTTTTCCTTGCCCACTCTAATCCCTAGATCAAACTTTCATATTTAGCCACATTGTTAGAACATGAAAAAGATAACTTGTATGCAACATAAAATCTATCACCATCAAGTGAAACTAACATAACCCCTGCACCAATTCCATGTCTATTCCTTGATCCATCAAAATACAAATCCCATAACTAGTTAGATAAATCAGATTCAGATTCTGGATCTTTGGTCAAATTAGGCACAACTGCATCAGACTCTAAAATCATGTAATTACCAAAACCAGCATCAAACACATCATCATCTTGATCCATTTTGGTTGCCCATTGATCCAGAACAATATCAGGGTACTCCTCAGTCTATGTTTTATAAGCTGAGGTATCATTGATCTCATCTGGATCCATAATCACACAAATTGCATTAATGGGGCTAGGATTATAAGGCTCTATGTGATCCTTGGCCCATAAATCTGACTTTATGGTTACCTTAGTACCATATCTAGTTCTAAAATATAAGTGGGACCAATCTGATGAGAAATATCCATCTATTTTAGCTGTAAAGTCCCTTGACAGACATAAGGAAAAATAAGGTGGCAGATCTATGACGTAAATATCTTGAGAAATTGAAGAATTTGGACACAAGTGTAAGGTCAAGCTTGGAATTTTAACAACCCCTAAGGTTTTAACTGAAGTACCATCAAGATGAACCACCCCTTTCTCAAGAGGTTCATAATTCAAGCCTAATAAGTCAGCTATCTTCTTTGGCATGACAGTGCTGATTGCACCACTGTCAACCATACAATTGTGCACTAACTTGTTTCCAATGATCAAAGAAACATAAAAATTAGGAAGTTTATTATTTGTAGATTTATTACCTTCCTTTTCTATTATTTTTTGCACATTGGTTTTCTTTTTATCAATTATTACTGCTGATTGCTTCAAATCTACAATCTTTTTACTCACTTGTGTTGTTGGTTGTTGCACTTTAGCAGACTTCTTTTCTTCTTCAAATACCTTTTGCTCAATTTTATAGGGCTGTGAATTAACCATAACCACTCTAGAAGGATGCTGAATAGCTTGTTGTGAACTTGCTGTCTCTTTAGACAGTTCTTCCTTCAATAAATCAGCTTGTCCTGGAATAGATAATTAATCCCACATAGAAATAGAAACATTCATCTTCTTCATATTATCAACAAAATTATAGGGAACAACAAATTGTACCTTCTAAGGTGACTTACTAATGGTCTGATCCACCTACCTCTGATGCTGTGTTTGTTTGTTTGCATGAGTAGAGGGCCCATTTAGGATTGAAATTGGAGGAATGAGTGGTGATTGAGTTGTGGCAGCAATCCTAGCAGCTGAATGCTCTGATTCTAGGGCTCTCTTCTTGGCCCTTGTTTTTTCTAATATAGGTGAATCACCATTTACTCCATAGAACTATTCCTCTTGCCAATTTAGAAATTCAGTGTCAGGAGTAGTCAGATTAGGGTGTTGTTGAATCTCATTAATGGATGTAGTAGGTTGTGAATCAATCATATTTTGAACCATTAGGGCTTGATTAAGAACTCCATTAGTGCACTTAGACTGATTGTGGGATTTATTACAAGGATAGAACCATTCATAATCAACAACAAGATTTTTTTTGGTTAGGAACAATAGCCCTAACAGCATTAAGGGGTGCAGGATTATAATGTCTATAAGGCCTTTGATTCCAATTTTTCCTATTGGCATTGCTATTTCCTTGGTATTGTTGCTTGTTGCCTTGGTAAATGGGCTGATTAGGCTGCTGGGATGAAGAACTAGAAAACTAGTTTTGAGTATGGGCTATTGGATTGCTTTGCTACCTTTTCAGGTTTACTAGCTCATTTCCAAAGGTTTTTCATAAGCTCTCAATCTTTTGTTGGCTATCTTTTATGCTTTGCAACTCATTGGAAGGGACAGTAGGCGTTATATCTTCACTCTTATAAGATGGAAATGGAGCTAAAGGTGGGGTAATCGATGACATATTGGATTGGATACTAGGAAAGAAAGGCATAGGTGGCCTAAGGGCTATCTTTCCTGCCTGAATGAGGTTATTCTCTGCCCTAATTGCAATATCAAGAGCTTGAGGTAAAGAATTCCCTCCCATGGATTGGATCACCACTGAAATATCACTATTCAAGCTTTTAAGAAAATACAAAAATGCATATTTGGCAGAGGGTCTTACCGTGGCAGGAATCATATTCCAAGTCTTCTAAAATTTGAGATTAAAATCACTTATCTCTTCTTGTGGAGCCCTTTTAATGGTAGTTAGTTGCTCCAACAAAGACAAGTTGTCAGACTTATTTTCAAGGAACTTAGAAAGCCTTTCCCCCAAATCATCCCAAGTAGCAATAGAGTTCACTGGAAGAGTTCTAAACCAGTCAAGTGCTTTACCCTTCAGTGATGTAGCCAATAGCTTCAAAGCCACATCCTCCTTTGTGACATGATGGACATTGCAAAGAGATACAATATCTCTGATGTGTTCAATAGCGGTCACTTGTCCTTCTCTAGCAAATAATGGCAAGCCTTTCAAGGCAGCCAATGGTATGTTTTTGTGATTTTCAATCCTCAAAGGACTATCTTGATCAAAAGGAACAAATGGCAGATTTCTTGCCATTGCTAAAACTAGTGGTACTTGTTGCTAAACATCTAGTGTAACAAAAGACTAAGTAAGATGAGTTATCTTCCATTGATATGTTTTGAAACTTGGACGATTTGATGGAGTGCCACTTGTAGATGCTCCAAAAATAGAATTACCTCTTGGTAAATCTTCAAAAATTGGTAACTCTGATCCAAAATTATCAGGAGCACTTAAATCTTCAGTGAAATTGATATCATCAACAATTTCTTTAGGTTTGTCTGAATTTGCAGCCTGATCTTAAAAAATGGGATAATGATGAAAAATAAGAATTAATTAGAGAAGATCTACCTCTTGGATCTTGTGGTGTCCTTCCTCTTCTAGCTGATCTACGTCCCCTTCTACCTAGCTGCAATTCTTGGTACACAAAACCCTCCTTATTTGATCTTATTGGAGTCCTTCTCATTAAATAAGCACTCAAGCTTGCAACTAAATTTAGTAAACTGAAATGCAGTTCTATCCCACCGGGCATGCCAAAAACTGTTAAGGCTTAGAATTGTCACACCAACTTAGGCATTAGGGCTACACAAAAATTCCATCCTAACAATGGAAACCTCCTCGAGTTGTAGATGGACTCTAATTGAGGAGGAATCTCCAGATTATAGGTTGGTTCCTATTAGATATGGAATATCACCTCCTAATTGGTAACTCAATGGGAAAAAGGAAAGGAAAGCTTTTGAAAACAAAACTTAGAATTAAAAGTGGGGTGATATGCCAAAATTGGGTTCAAACTTTGTTTTGGACAATAATGCAGGAATCCTATCTTATATGCCTAAGCTTGATACTTTAGTTCTCTGATCAAAGTATAGGCTAAAAAATCTTACTATTAGGTTTGAACCATGAATAGCCTGACTAATTAGCAAACATATAGTTTACTTACAAGGTTCTAAATTATTGATTACCTAGAGAAGGAATGTGGAAAACTCACTTCTTTTAGATAACAATAAAATAAGCACTAGCAAGAAAAGATGAAAACATGATCTTGACACATAAAACTCAGAATATAGAAGGCAAATGAATCATAAGCTTTATTCTTCACCCAAAATATGACAAAATTTGGTTACAAAATGGTCTCCAAAAAATATCTAGGAACAAGAAGTTCACTATATGCTCTTCTCTCTAAAATATTGAACCCCTTAATATGAAGCAAAAAATCAACTATATTGCCCACATGGCCCAATTTCAAAAATCACCACCCTCCAAAAATATTCCAAAATAGAAAACCACTAAACCATAAGGCTTAACAAGTGCCCTAAATCAAATACTAAGTTTAGCCCCCAAACATGACCTCCTAAAGTTAGTGAATAAACATATATATTTTAATTTCACTATCCTTATTACATGATATACTCTGAAAATGCATTTCCCTAAAGGTATAAAACCCCGACCATAACCCGTCACCCTAGCATGAACAAACCCTAACTTTACATCAACCCGACCATAGTATAGCTAATGCTGAAGTAACTTGCACTCCATGCTTGATAACAACTCATAGCTAACATTAACAACACATTGAAAGGATGGAATTTTGTCTTCGTGGCACAAAAAGTATTGTCGTGGCATTGTGAAGGGAATGTTGAGATAATGTGAATTGACATAGCATTAAATCCATTTGATAGTAGACTACAAAACTGAGTAAAACACATTGTATAGTGTTTTTTGATCTTCATTGCACTTAGGGTTTTTCTCCTCTATGGCGTCACCATGCTTGTTTGAACTTGTAACTTGGAAGCCATAATCAATGGCGCTGAATCTGCATCTTGAGTATGTGAAGAAGCTTGGGCTTCTCGGGCTTTGTAGGAAAACCGCGAGTTTAAACTTTATCTACCATAACAAATGGCACATTTTATGGAATTCTATTGGATTTTTGGATTTGTTTGCTTTGAACTTGGATTATAAGAGCTCAGGCTTTGTTGACTGTGAGTTAAGTCCCTCAAATTTCATTATGTGGGGACACCTAAAGATTAGTTTGTAGAGCTTGGGCTCTAGATGTTTTGAAGCCATAACAGATGGTGCTGGATGCAAGCTTTGAACTCAGGGTTTTTGAAGTTGATGGTTTTTTACAACCACCGTAAGATTGGACTAAGTCTAAGCTGTGGCTGAGGTGTTGAGTGATCCATGAAATATGGTCTTGAAACTAGGCATATCTCAGACACAACTTTAGACTCATCCCTAGTCTATGGTGAACTTAGCATGACGCTTGCAGTGGCCGCGAATTTCTCTGTTGAAATTCAAAGAGATCAGGCTCCATCTCTTCTATTGTAACCCATGACACTTGGCATCTTGTCTGCATCCCTAACTCGGCCTCTTCTATCACTTCTCTTCTAGATAATTTACCTTCACACTTCTTGTAACTTCTGCATCTTTAAATGCATAATGTTGAGTTTTAATAACTCCATCTTTTATGATTTTTTTTTTAAAACACATCTCTGGCAGTAACTTGGGGTTTTAATATTATTGCTCTATATGTTGAAGTTGTTGTTGTTTATTTCAAAACTCCATCACACAGCTCTGTTGTGTAACCCTAACCCCACTCCAAATTACTCTCTATTGCTTGCTTGCTTTCGTTCTCTTAATTACTGCTCTCTGTGTTACATTAATGTCAACAACAACAAAAGAAGATATACCCACATGGCCATTATGGTGAACTCAAACATGTGCAAGTTTGATATGAACTTGGTTTTTAACTGCACTCCACTGAAAGTTTTCAAACATGACAACATTGTTATGAGAACAAAACATGTCCCTCTATCGAGACCGAACTTTATCTTCATTATTTTGTCTGAAAAACATATAAAGTTTTCTTTCCAACATGTTTATAAAAAACACAACATTCAGTTTTACTGATGAAACTATGAGCATAACTTATCAAAAAAATGAAAACACAACATCTTTAAAACATTCTAAAACTGTTGTTCCTCTTAGTGTAAAAACACATTGTTCTTTCTAATTGCATATAAGATACTACCCATGGGGTGAATCCCATGGGCTCGTGAATCCCATGGTTCAAACTCATAATAGGAACCCTAATTTAAACATGTATGTCTCATTATCATGATTGTATCCCCTGCATTATATGCATGATGAACATTATATTTTAATACAGTAGTATAAGATGTATTTGTCTAAATACCCTGCATAAAGACATCTCTTGAAATATGCATTGCAGGCATAGAAACTGTACTCCTTTGAAATCATGAACTATCACAACATCTTTTGAATTCTTTGGATTATGAATGTAGTTATCTTCTGTGAATGTTCACTTTATGAAAGCACACAAACATATTGTTATTGCAATTCTTGTTCTCTGTTCTTTACTTGCAGCTCTTTTAGCAATTTTCAATTCTGTTATGCATCTTCTATCTTTGCAAATCCTATTGTCTTATACATATAAACAATAGTACTTCATAACATAGAAAAAATGATTAATTACTAGGAATGTGGTTTCCAATATTGACCTTGAAAATGAACTCTTATGCCTTTTCCGCATTTGAATACTTACTGTAACAACATTGCTTCCATTTCTCATTTGCATAAAGATAGTGAACACCTCATCCTTTCATTTCTACATATTCGAGTTCATTAAGAACCCTTCCTTTCTCATGTATCTCCTGTAGCATCATGGATCCTTTCATGCATCAACATCTTCTCCTTCTTTATGAATATGAACTGTAACCTCCTGAGATGTAAACAATCTTTCTTGCATGTAATGGCTTATGTGAAGTTTGAGCACGGGATCATGATTCTCATTGCATTTCTTTTGTTATCTGTAGTTAGTTATATGTTCATTTATTTCACACATACCACCAATCAATCTGTTAGGTCGGCATATAAAATGAATCAATCGGTGTTTGTGTGTGAGTGTCATCTAGGATGACATTCGTGAATATTGATTGGTTTGTTTATGTTTGTTGAACTAATAGGTTGACCTAATTTTGAAAAAGGTTTCTTAGATAGAAATATTAAGTCCCTTTCATTTAGATATCTGGTTATGAAAACAAGAATAACATACATCAAAGTGACCATTAATAGTAAAAGGTTTCATGTTTAGAACAAGTCCCTTTAATATTATGTTTCATTTATTGTGGATGCACATTTCCTTGTTACATTGATTTCATTAGATTGATATGCAACATTAGAAGAATTGATTGTATGCTATTTGTGTCCCATGTATTACTTAGATCCAACTAGATCTAATGCCCCTTTCTCTGTTATGATGTAGGTGAAACCCTAAAAGACCTAAATGAAGACGAAGACCCAGACTTGGAGACCTAGGACTTGACAGACAACCAACAAACATTCAAACAACAAGGCAATGCATGGGACCCCTACTCCATACTTATATCATGCTTTCTATTCTACAAATGTACTCTTTTAATTGACATGAAATGTGAAATATGAAAGGACAATTGTATATTACATTCAGTTTGAATGCACAATGTAATTGATTAGTTATAAATTTTGAAATTCTGGAATGTTATCAATACTTAGAGTACAATGATGACATTTGACAATGAACGTAACAATGAAATGTTAATCAATAATATTTGAAGGATAGTATTAATTAGGTCTCCTAAAAATGCAATTTTTTTCTATTTATGGTTGTTTTGTTGTATGATGTTCTGATTAAGTAAAAACAAGTTTTACAAGGACCCGAAACCTTTACAAAAAACCAAAGAGTTCAGCAGGTTTTACAAAGACCTGCAACCTAGAGTTTAAAGATAAACAGTTTAAAATAGAAACAACTATGCCATAGCATCAAAATAGAGAGGAACAACAAAACAAGGAACAAACAGAAAAAGTCCCAAAGATACAACAGAAGACAGCAGGGACAGCAAAAAAAAAAAAAAAAACCCAACCAGGAAAGCAAAAAGAACAGCTACATCTCTTTAACCATTTCCTTAGCTTCGAGGACCATGATTTGCATGTTATTGACTGAAGTTTTCAGCTCCTCTGTTTCTTTGTCCTCCTTAGGACTCTTTTTCTTAGCGCTGGCTCTGGTATGCGATCCCGGTCCCGTTTTCTCCACTATACTGCTGTCTTTATCCTTATTGATCCTTTCCAGTTTATCCATAAGAATTTGCGCATGACCACAGTAATATTTTAGACTTATGAGACATTGTTCCCCTATTTTTTTAACAGATGCCTCCAGTCTTTTAACTTTTTTGTGCAAACTCTTAATATCTTCCTCCTTGTTATCCTTTTCCATTCTGTCTTTAATATGTTTGATTTGTTTCTCCATGATTTCCACCTTGTTGGCATACTCAGCTGGAGCTTTCAAGTTGCCAACAACATCTTTCATTTCCTTCAGACACTCTGCCACAGATTTTTCCCCTATCCCCATTCTATTGAGAATTTTCATGTCCTCCTGTGTTTTCTCAACTTGGGTTTTCAAAATAACCTGATCACTATACATATTATTAATCAATCTAGAAAAATCTTCGATTATACCTTTATTGTCTTTCTTAGTATGATCCCCTTTTTCCAGATTATCGTGATATTCCTTGAATCTAGAATCCACATCTTTATTCTAGTCCAAAAAATCTTCCCCCTTCTGAGTATCCATCTTTAGCTCCCTTGTATTAATCAATGTGTCCTCTTTATCATTATCTCTGTTATCTTTATCCTTCATCTTCCTCTTATCTGGGGTATTTTCTTCCTCATTAGAGGTAAGAATGATTATTTTCCTATTGGTATTATTGTTTCTGTGAGTATCCTTCCCCTCTGCTCTTTTCCTTTTTTTACCCTCCTTTTTAGTTGTTTCATTGTCTGTCTCAGTTTCAGAATCCCCAATCTGGGTATTCTTCTATTTCTTCTTTTTATTATCAATCCCAATTTCAATCTCAGTCTCTGAATCAGCAATCTGGGTTTTCTTCTGAGTTTTCATTTTGCCTTTTTGTTTTCTGCTGTCTTCCTCCCATTCCTCATCACTTTCCTCAGTATCCGACGCTTCATAGCTATATTTCTTCTTCTTTTTTGGAATACCCCTTTTCTTATTTTTAGGGGTGGAGAAACCTCTTGCCTCTCCTTCACTTTCCATATTTTCTTCAGACATGCTATACTCCTCCTCCCCTTCTATTATTTCCACATCCTTTAGTTTCTTCTTCTCCACAGACCTTACCAATTTTTTAGCTTTCAACACCTCAAAGACAAGCAACATGAGTCCTTGGTGAGAAGCATGGTCCCCCTTGGGATCTTTCTGATAACTAGTGATAGTAGCTTCTAACAAACTGAGAAAATAGTAAGGTAAGCTAATTTTCACCTTATGTCTAAAGTGATTTAACAGCATAAAATGGTGCCAGTCGCTCTAGTAAACCTACCATCCAGTGTAATATAGCTAATGAGGATATACAGAACATACCTCCAGGGTCTTGAAATGCGCTTTGGGTTATGGTAGGAAGTATCAATGTTCACTAGTTTGTTCCTCTCTTTCTCATTAACCAGAAAAGTCTCCTAGGCTTTGTCAGAGATCAACCTGTCACGGTAAAACTTGATACCCTCTGTCCCCATTCCCGTGGCTTCAGCAACAACTTCCTCCGTAAATTCCATATACTCATCATCAACTAAAATCTTTCCCTCCTTCCATGTTTTCTCAAAAATCCTAGTAATATTAGGATTTCCCCCATGCAGACGCTCCAGATAAACAGCAAGGCCTCCCTCTTTCACAATCTTCCACACCTCCTCATTCTTTTTCCACTTACTACAACTAACTGGTTCAATACGCTTCTTGTTACCTCCCAGCTTTTCTCTGTAATCTCTGTATATTTTTTTCTTGACGCTACAAGTAATGCCAACATGAGCTTTTCGATAACAAAAAAAGACCCATAAAGCGTGCCATCTCCAACTTAAAATAATTGCATTATACTACCACCTTTTAAGGCCATTATGACACATCACCTGAGAGTAATTGATATTAAAATAAATTTCCATTGATGATGACTTTCTGACGACTCCTCCGGTGCTCGTCCTCGAGCATTAACTTAACTTCAATTGGCAACTTGTTTCCATATTTCCACTGATCTACCTCATCCCTTTTGCATGCGTGATTTGCCACCTAGTCAGCATCGCAATTGGCTTCACGGTAGTTATGAGTTATTATGCAACACTCAAAAGAATTGATTATCTCCCTTGCTTTTTGAATTGTATTGTATATTGTCCAAGACGTGGGAAACTCATTTTTTAAACACTTTATAATGTTAAGAGAATCCCCTTCAACCCAGACTTTAGTACATCCTTTCTCTTTAGCATAATTAACACCTTGAAGAGCCGCGCAAGCTTCTGCAGTATGATTAGTTTGATGACCAATAGGAATAGTTTTGATGCCAATACACACACCATTTTGATTTCTGATAACAATTCCACAACCAGCCACCCCTGGGTTGCCCTTAGAGACCCCATCGAAATTCACTTTCTGCCAACCCTTAGGAGGGAAGTCCCATCTAGCATCTTCTCTTTTGCCCTTTGTATTCTTATTACTAGGCTTACCAAACAAGTTCCAATTTTTAAGCACTGATAGATCATTTTCCTGTTTTGATTCTGCAACTTCATCTTGCAGCATAACATTCTCTCTTATTCCTCTTTTTATCTTGTAGAAGACTTCCTTTTCCTTGGTACTTTTGTCCCTAAAAAGTCTATCATTTCTTTCCCTCCAAACCCCCCAACAAACATGAGGGAGGACAAATTTCCACATCTGAATAATAGTTTTTTTCTTTGAGGGATATAACCAATCTTTAAAAAGACTCTCCAAATTGTTAGGGAAAACCCATTCAATATTAAAGATCTGGAGAAATAAACCCCAAATTTTTCTGACATAGGAGCAATGAATAAAGATATGCTCAACATTCTCTTCCTCCTGTTTGCATAGATAACATCTATTCACTATGCTCATACCTTTTTTTCTAAGATTATCAGTAGTTAAAATTTTGTTCTGCATCATAATCCAGAAAAAAACATTGATTTTTGGTATAAG
>MU225509.1:392948-437972 GCA_018584345.1 Thuja plicata | reverse complement strand
GATTTCCAAAATCCTAGTTGTTAAAACTTTAGAGATAATCTTATAAATCAAATTACACAAACTAATGGGTCTGAACTGATCCATCATGTCAGCTCCCTCCTTTTTAGGAACAAGGGCAATAAAGGTGTCATTCAACTCCTTGAGAATTTTTTTGGACCCAAAACATTCCTTAACCGCATTGGTAACATCTTTTTCAATAATCCCCCAATAAGACTGAAAAAAGAACACAGGGAAACCATCAGGCCCTGGAGATTTTTCCCCTTCAAAAGAAAAGATTGCTTTTTTAATCTTAGAGTTAGAAGGGATAGCAATAAGCTTTTTGTTTTGATTTTCATCCAGAATCCTAGGAATATACCTAAGAAACTCCTTTTGTTCATTCTTGTCGAGCTCACTGTCCTTTTGAAGTAATTTGAAAAAGAAATCTTTAGCCTCAGCTCTGATATCCTCCTCTTCACTAGAAGTATTGCCATTGATGTTGAGTTTAGAGATCTGGTTATACATTCTGTGCTTTAGAGTGGTCGTAAAAAAATACTTAGTGTTTCTATCCCCCTCCTTCAGATATATCTTCCTTGACCTTTGCCTCCAGAATGCTTCTTCTTTAGCTATTATTTCATGCATCTCAATTAGCTTGCCATTCTCCTGATCTCTAGAGATAAACTTATAACCATCTTTTTGGATACTTTCCTGGATTTCCTTAATCTCTAAGATAACACTAGCTTTTGTAGTAAAAATGTTCCCAAAAGTTTCCTTATTCCATTCCTTGATGTTTTCTTTTACATTTTTAAGTTTTTTGGCAATGGTAAACATAGCAGTAACATCAATTTTGATATTCCACCATTCCTCTATCCTTTGTTCCAGTTGCGGATGAAGAGTCCACATTTTATCAAATCTGAAAGGGGTGTTTTTATTTTTAACAATCGGGTCAGCAAGAAAGGAAATCGGATTGTGATCCGAGCCAACCCTAATATGAGCCGATAAAGAACAATAGTAATGATTAAACCATCCATTGTATGATGTTATTTAGGGTAACAATTATACTTTCTAAAGAAGCCATTTTTGAAGAAGGAGACAACAATTTCAAATATGTAGTCAGAGAAAGGGAAAAACCCAGAAAATTTAAAAAGGCCAGCATAAAATGTAAATGTAAATCATGCTTCATAAGAGGACAAGGAGTGCCATGAAATACCAGTTCAATGGTGACATAGACGAACAAAGAGTAGCGTTGGAAATGTTCATCCCTTTTACAACATGGTAGAATCCAAAACTCCTTGTTACCAGAATAGAAACAGTAATGAAGAAAGAGAATGCCTCAAATCCTCATAATGTTGAGTTACAACAACAACAAAAGGAAACACATGTTATCTCCCAGCAATAACAGTGAGCTAAAGCACCATTCATGGTGATACCTAATGAAACCAACAGCATAACAAGCTCCAAACCCTACATCTCTCATTGTGGCGCTTGGGTGGAGCTCTCCAAGGAAAAGCAAGAAATGAAAAGATATTTTGAAATTAGGTTTCAATTCCCATCTTATTCACTGGAATTCAAGCTTGTTTCAAATCAAGTTGAGGTTTGGATAGGGATTCAGATTGTATTCTTTTTTTTTTTTTTGCTATGCATGTGAATTATATTGTGGTTTATTTATTCTTCTAAGCTTTCTTGATAATGTATATTATGCTTTATTCTTAATTTGTATTTAAAAGATGATGTTTGTTATCTATTAAATATAAATTAAGCATATAGTGTAATATAGACTATTAAAAAAAGGGGTTAGATTTTAATTATATTCATTATATTTAGTGCATGGTAAATATTATAATTTTACTTCAACATCAAATATATTAGGTAGAACTTCTATAAGTTATATTTAATATATTAAATATTGAAGTAAAATTCTTTATTTATGAAGTATTAAATATAATAATATAATTAATAAATTTCAAGTAATTCTTTTGTTAACAATACACTTATTTATCTAATAATAATTATAATACTAGTATATCTAATTTTAAAATGGATACGCGAGTTATCCACTTTAAAATTGAATATCTTATATTATAATTATTATTAAATAAATAATTTATTTCTGTAGAATGATCATTTATTTATTAACTAAATATTAATGAATGTATTATGATATATTTAATGTTTTAAACGAATATTCATACTATTCACTTTAAAATATTAAATAAATTAAAATATAATCGATTAATAATTAATTAATAAAGAAATTGTTTAGAGAGGGCCTTGCACATCTTATTGTAAACAATAATAATAAGTTGTCAATGTTATAAGGCAACTATTATTATTTGTCAATGTGCAAAGTAGAAGATTGTTTTCTAAGAATTGGTCTTGGATTGGATTGCGCTTTTCTAGGGGTTGACTTCAGTTGACTGCTTGCCTCATGTCTAGCTTGGGAGGAGTTTTCAGTTTAGGATCATTTATGGGGTAGTTGAGGCATGTTTACAACACTTTAGAGCCCAAGGAGAGTGGATTTGAAGCTGTCTATCAGTTAGCATCAGTTGGGGAGCTGTTTTAGGGAAGTTTGAGCACAATTCATAGAGTTAAATCCCTATTTTTATGGGATTTCTCCTCACATCCGACCCCCTACAATTTTGCATGATTTTGGGAGATGAGGAGCAGTTCTTGGGAATATTTGGAGTGGTTTTTAGTGGCACTTATCTTGGAGGAGTTTTTACAGTAGTTATACTTTAGTTTCCAATAGTTTGATGCCTCTTTTGGTTGGGTTTTCTCATGCATTCAACCCATTGAGTTTTCTTTGGGCTATATCTTGTACTTTTACCTCATTCTTAAGGACTTCTTGACCTCTTTTTGCACATTGCAGAAAGTAGGCATTATTGTAAGGGAGCAGTTTGTAGTAGATCCATGGAGTTTTGTGTAGAGTTCTGACACCTTTTCCAACTATTTTTTGGTATTATGGTTTGATTGTATGTAGTTGATTTCATCATTGTGTCACATACCTTTGTTGAATCAGTTTTTCTTCAAGTCTCAATGTAGGATATGATATCTCATAGTGCAGATTTATGATTGTTTTATTTCTGATTTTAAGTTATTAAACTGTGAAAATGTTATTGTTTTCCTCTTTATTGCTGATTAAGAAGCCTTTCATAGAGTTATTATTGCAGAGTTCAACTAGCTAATTATTGCGTTTCACCTACCTATTTTATCTCCTAAAGTTTGCTGAAACATCAATTTTGGTGAATCACCTAAGTACTATAGTTTTGTTTAGAAAGCATATCCTTCTACCCTTTTCCTCATCAATAAATAGTTTAGGTGATCACAAGGAGTTAGCCGGCCTATGATCCAGAGATTCATTCTCTTTCCCATCAATGAGAACATTTCCATGTTTCAACAGGATTGCAAGGTTTCACACTTTGCATCATGGGTGCAATCCTGATTGACAATAGGACCATGATGAAAAAATCAAGAATTTGCCTACCAGGAATGAAACCATTTTGTTGAGGGGAAATGAGCATCAGGATAGTCAAAATTTTTGAAATGATTTTTTTGAGCGAGTTGTAAAGGCTAATAGGTCTGAACTGGTCAAAGGAATTTTCTTCAACAACTTTAGGGATCAACACTAAGAAAGTACCATTGATTTATTTAAGAAGGCTCCTACTCCCAAATAATTCCTTCATAGTATTAGAAACATCCTTCTCCACAATATGCCAATACTTTTAGAAGAAAAAAAGGGGAAAGCCATCTGGGCTTGGTGCTTTTTCTCCATCAAAAGAGAAGGCATCCTCCTTAATCTCCTTGCCAAAAGGAATAACCTGCAACTTTTTGTTCTGGTCATTAGTAACTATGTTAGGGATAGCTTCTAACAGAAGATTCTGATTGATATTGTTTAGATTATTCTCCATAGACAACAAAGAGGAAAAGTAATCTACAACTTCCTTTTTAATATCATCTTCCTTGTTAACCTCTTTAACAAATTTAGATATTTTGCCTATTTTGTTAGCCGCTCTATGTTTGAGGGTAGTTAAATGAAAGAACTTAGTGTTTTTGTCCCGTTCTTTGAGCCATAGAGCCCTGGATCTTTGGCACCTGAATAACCCCATAATAGGTAGTAATAATCATGCCAAAGCTTCTCCTAGGAATAGTGTATTCAAAATAAGTATTATTTTCCCTATCATGTAGTGAATTTCAATTGTCAACCTAGGGACATATACTTGAAATGGGACAGGACAATTTGTGCACTAAGTATCTCATAGAGTCATGTTACTTAAGTTGTAGGAACAAAAAATACATGAAAGGAACTTACACTATTGCTGCAAAAAAGTAAACACACACAACTACTTAATGAAATTGATGTTGAAAACTATAAGTTCAACTTTAACCTATTCTACCAACCCAAAGCATTCACTATGATTATCCCTGTAGGTGTTGCAGGAACGTACACAAGTTATAATGCTATAGAAGGAGACAATGAATTCTACTTGAAATGTTGTAAATGCTTAAACAAATTAACCTAGTCTACTCTATTCCACCTTCCAAGTGGGCCCCCTTGGTCGAATTCTGTTAACTATCAACACAGAATATAACTCAAAATCACTTCTTCATCATATTTCCAGAAAAAACTAATTACATCATAGTAAAACAATACACGAAACTAAAAGAGTAACTTTGATTTCAATTCCAACAATGATACAATCATCCAAATAACTACAATCTAACAATCATATCCATTTATATAGAGGATTGATATTTATTTAAATATAAAGATAAGGTCTGACTGATTTATGCCATAAAGAAATGAAAAAGCAACGGTCCACAACATAATATCATAAAGACTGAATAACTTCTTCAACAAAGTATTGACCGCAGAGGAAATATAGCATAATTGTGTTCCTATATTACCTGAAATGATAGTTCCTTCAATTCATCAGGCATGTTCCATGATGTTACAATGGTTCTCCTCATTGTAATTGGGACTTCATCGCTTCTTCTTCAATGTTGCTGATCCACTCTCAAGTCGCTCCTCTTTCCCTAGCAGGTTAGTAGCACATGCATATATATTCAAGTTTTCAACTATTCCACTTAATCTGAATGTTAGGACATACATTCAAACAATTATATGAAATAATGTGGGATATATAATATTTATAAAATTATGTAACTACTATCTACCCATAGTTTTTGTGGATCTAACTCTACTTATAGTATGTACATAAGTTCAAGTACTTAAAAGTCTCAACAAGTGCTTTGGAAATGTCTTAGAATAGAGCATAAAAATAGTATGGAATAAAGACAAATTATTGCCCCATCATCTACCCCCTACAAGAATAATGCTTGTCCTCAATATTTACACTTATTAGAAACTCCCCTAAACTCTCCAACTACATTCTTTCCTCTCTTTATTCTTTTGAAAGTGTAATAGAATCCTCTGGTTCTTTACCAGGATGTCCATCGTGTAGTCTTCCTATAGATGGTCTAATTGTGTAGCATTAATGTCATACAAAGGCCATAGAAGCATTGGTGACTAGAATATCAAGAGACACCAAAGATCATGCCATATTTGTCTTCCCAACTACATGTATTTAGGTGCTTGGTGGATTGTTGCATCTAGGTTGAGAGGACTATGTGTTTCAGACTTCTTAAAAAACTCTAACAACCTGTTCCATCTATTTCTGACACCAGCTAGGGCTCTCTAAAATGTGAAATAAGACATCTCTTGATACTCTTCGTAGAATTCATCTCTGACAACAAGAATTTTGTTCCTGGTTTATGTTTTTTTAATCCCATAAGTGAGATTGAACCAGTCCCCTAGAAAAACATTAGGCTTACTACTTTTATCTCTCAAGGGTAACTGGTTTAATTTTTCTTGATCGCTGTAATTTTCTAATTTCCTATCATAATTAGTTTCATTGTGCATCTATGACATCAAGGCTTTTAGATGTATGTCTCCAATGTAAAGCAAGTGATTCCAATCAATCTCTTCAGGAATGAGTAAGTTAAGGAGATACAGTTTAGAAAGCAAGTCTTATTGCCAAACAGAAAGGGTTTGGTATAAACCATAAAATTCCCAATCTTTCCTAAACTCAGACTCTTTGTATTTGATAGCTATCATCAATTGGAACAAGAGAAATTGCTCTTTCAAGAAAATGGCATATACTCTAGGAGGAGGCCTGCAAGCTATAATTTGGTCGACCAATTTTAAGGCATGGTCCATCTTCTATTTCCATTTCTTCATTTTCTCTTTCAAGTCTTCTATTTCCTCTTTTTGATCATCAATCTTTTTTTGCATCTTCTTCCTCTCTTCTTTCCACAAATTTTTCTTAAAAACAAACTTAGTGTATAAACTGAAAAGAATGGACTGCAAAGTAGGTGGGCCAAACTCTTCTGGCTCGATCTTTTATCTTTTCTTCTCTCTATAGGCTTGCTCTAGATAATTAGTGAACCAAGTTCTCTTAAAAGCTACAATAACATTCTAAAAGCAAGAGTGAGCTGATGGTTGAGACAACTAAAGTTTTTCCTAATTACCATCTTGAACTATTTGATGAATTTATTGAGGTTCACTCTGATACATGGGAGGCTCGTTATCAAATGAATCATTTAAATTCTGGGAAAGATCTAGAACATTTGGTTAAAATGGGGAATTATCTGAAACATAATCAACATGGGGTTCTATGTCAGGTTTTTATAATGGAAAAACTTGGCTATCTGGGGAAACTTGTGGAATTTTCCCTCTCATCTGAGAACTTCTCCACAGGGATTAGTTGCTGCAGGAGCTGACTTCCTTTTCTTACTTCTTGAAACTATAGGGTTTTGGGGTTCATTCTTAGGAATTGAAGTTCCTTCACCAATATTTATTTTTCCTTTCTTCTGGGAAGAGGTAGGTAAATTACCCTCTGGAGTAGGAGAAGGTTCATTTTCCTTAAGATTTCCAAGTTCTCCTTCTTGGGTAGCTATTTCATTAGCTAGATCGAAGGGAGTTGCACTCTCATTAACATGTTGTTCAACAGGTTCCTCTTGAGGTTGCAAAGTCTTGACCCAAAAAAATTCATCCCATGCCAAGGGAGACACATCTATAAGAGATCTTTCAACTAATAATTTAACTAGGGCATGGTGAGAAACAATATTTTTTTTTCCTTTCTGGGTTTCTTTAGCACCAATGCTCAACATATTATATAGAAAATTTGGAATATTTACTAGAAAATTATGCCTAATATAGCTAAGAAATTTAAAATGGTGTGCATGAAAATGAGAAAACCTTCCTCCATAGGTGAGGTACCTTATAATGTGCAACACCATCTCATTGAATGGGGCAGGAAGTGACATGCGCTTGCAACCCTGTTTGTTCACCTCCAATGGAGGGTCTAAAGGAAGAGTGAACTCAGCTTGAGTTGGTATAGCATCATGTTCAGGATAATTCTCCATAATTTTAGGCAACCCGATCACTTCTCAATGTGTTCCTATGTTTCCAAAACCATCAAACCCCATACATTTGCCTCTCCTTCCTCAAATGTGTTCATAAATTCAGAAGCTACTTCCTCATCAAATTCTGTTAACTTTAAGAAATACCCAAGCCATCCACAAGAATGGAATCTTCAGACTACTTCTACATCAGTGAGAAGAATGGTATGGACCACTGGCTCATGACACATAAATTGCCCTCCCATTGTTCCAAATTATTTCTCCAAATTTCTTCTACAATTTACCAATTCACATTTTTTCTCTGGTCTAAAATTTTCCAATTTCTTAATTTCTTTTGAACACCCTGAAATTAATCTCCTAACTGCACTTTAAACTATAGATTTCCTTGCAATCCCTATGTTATATTTTTGAAAAATGAGCAATAATGGCACTTTCAAAAAGGAATTATAGCTTTAAGTGCAATTATCTTCCACATAACTTGTTTATGTCTTCTTAGGGTCACATCAAATCATAAATTGGGGATATTTGGGAATTGAGGTATGACACTTGTGCAAAAAATAAAAGGACTTAATAAAATAGAGCACAAATATAGATTTTAAATGACATACCATCTCACTAAGAATGATAGGTACAACTAGTAGTGAGGTGGAAAAATTAATACACTTCCCTACCCCACTACAAAATTAAGACAAGTGTCCAAACTTGTCATATTTAGCATGGGGTAAGAAACTGGTGTAATGCCAAATTATAGATATGTGCAGTATTAGATATAATTATCGAAATGTGTGTGCTAAAAGTGGAAAAAAACTAAAGAGTTGTACCTATCATTATGTTTCCACATGTGTGAAAAAGGTGACGAGAATTTAATTCATCATCATAGGAACAAGTGATGTGGATGTATGTGTCAGTTGATGTGGCATTTATTGAAAGCATAGAGATATGAGAAAATGTGATGACATGGATGATGTGTGAATGGAAGGTAGAGAAGTGGAGTGGGTTGGAAAGAAGAATTTAGAAAATGAATGAATAATGGAACTTCATTAAAAATGAAGTGTTTATTATGAGCATACCCGAAGGAACATTAGGTTGAAGCTGTAGGAAGAAGGTTGGTACCCTCTACTGCAGGAAGTATTACCTGTTGTGCTTGTGTGTTTCTAAATTTCTGCATGAAATCATCCTTGGTCTGGGGTTGATGGTATAGATGAAGTCGATACCCATTGACCAATAATTTGAAATGAATTGGATTAATTGTTTTCAGTTGGACTACTCCATTGTCGACAACATGATCTATATTATATAGTCCTAACCACCTTGTTTGTAATTTTCCCTATAGTTCTTGAAATCTTAAATCAAATAGTAGTGCCCAATAACCTACTGTAAATTGTTTGTTCTTGATGTGGGAGTCATGTAATTTATTCCTCTATTTTTGGACTATCGTTGTGTGCTCCAATGTAGATTTTCTCATCTCATCCAAAGAGTTGAGATGTAGCAGACAGTCTCGCTGTGCTACAAGAAGATCAATGTTTATCTTTAGATCAGTATGCAATGTTTTATGCTCAAAATCAATGGGAAACATGGATGCTTTCCCATACAAAAATTCAAATGGAGTGAATCCTGTTGTTGTCTTCCATATGGTTTTGTATGCCCAAAATGCTTCTAAAAGGCGACTGCTCTAGTCATGACGATGGAGGTGAACTATTTTTGTGAGTATTGCTTCAATTTCTATATTGGTGAATTTCACTTGACCATTGGCTTGTAGATGGTAGGGACTGTAATTCCTATTTTTGATATTGTATTCTTTCATGAGTGTTGTGATTAGGTTTGATGTGAATTGTTCTCCTTGATCATATACTAGCTCTCTTGAGACACCATAGCGGGTGAATATTTCTTCATATAGGAACTCTGCTACTTTATTATCACGCACATGTTTCATTTCCTTCACTTCAAGCCATTTGGTTACATAGTCTGTGTATACCAGAATGTATGAATTTCTATTAGATGGAGGGTCTATAGGACCAATAAAATCCATGCATCGCTTATCAAATGGTGTGACAACCACTTGTGGATGTAAAGGCATTTCATTTGATTTTGTAGGACATCTTATCCTTTGGCATTTATCACATTTCCTAGCATAATTGACTGCATCTTTGTGAAGTGTGGGCCAACAAAAACCTGTTGTTAATATTTTCATAGCTATCCTCTTTGCTGCAAAGTGTCCTCCATGGAGCTCATCATGACAAGTATGAAGGATATCATAAGTTTCATCTTCATGTACACACCTTCTCATGACTTGGTCTAGACCAGTATAAAACAATGTATTTTCAATCCAAGAAAATTGAAAACTTTTCTCAACGAGAAGTTTTATGTCCTTAACAGAGAAATGTGTAGGCATCTTGTCAACTATGAGGTAATTGGCTATATCAACATACCATGGGCTCTTGACAGAAATATAGAACACATTTTCATTTGGGAATGTATCATCTATCATAGAGGTATCAATATCATCATTCTGGAGTCTTGATAAATAATTAGCTACACCTTTTTCTGTACTTGGCTTGTAAATTATTGTTAGATCAAATTCTTGTAAGAGCAAAAGCCATCTTGCTAGCCTTCCTGAGATGACAGGTTTGTTCATAAGATATTTTATGGTTATATGGTCAGTACAAACAAAGATTGGATATCCTGTTACATAATGACAAAATTTATTCAAAGCATAGACCACTTCCAGTAATTCTTTTTTTGTGACTATATAATTTAGCTTTGGCCCATCTAAACTTTTTCTGATATAGTAAATAGCATTTTCAAGGTTATTAGATTTCTGGCCTATGACAACACCTATTGCATAATTAGAAGCATCATTATGTATATGGAATGGTAAAGACCAATTAGGTCCCGTAAGTACTAGTGCTATTGTAAGAAGAGACTTGAGCTGCAAGAGAGATTCCTCACATGCTAGTGTCCATGTAAACTCAACTTCTTTTGTAAGCAAGGTGTATAGTGGACTAATTATTTGAATGAAATTTTGAATGAAGTGTCTATAATAACCAGCATGTCCTAAAAATGATCTAACATATTTTTTATTAGTAGGTGTAGGCAATGTAAGAATTACCTCATTTTTTGCAGGGTCCACTTGTATGCCAACTTCTGAGATGAAGTGTCCTAGCACAATTCCGTGCATCAACATAAAAAAAATTTCATTATTCAGTGACACATTGTAATCTTTACATCTGATCAACACTTTTTCCAAGTTTTTCAAATCTTCTTCAAAGGTAACACAAAATGTGGTGAAATCATCCATATAAATTTCCATGCAGTCATGTGAGATATCAGCAAAAATGTTGATTAAAGCATGTTGAAAAGTTTCTAGAGCAATACATAAACCAAAAGGTAACAAAAAATATGCATATGTTCCCCAAGGACATGTAAATGTTGTCTTTTCTTGATCATTTAGAGTAATTCTACTATGATTATATCCGCTATATCCATTAAGAAAAGAGAAGTACTTTTTACTAGCTAAGGTATCTAGAACTTGATCAATGAATGGAAAGGGAAAATAATATTTCTTTGTTGCATTGTTCAGTTCTATAATATACACATATTATCCATTTATTCCCATTTTTAGGGACTATTACCAAAGTTGAAACCCATTTACTGTCTGCGATTGGATAAATAAAACCAGCATTCAACAAATTTTGCAACTCAGTCTTTATAATTTCTCTTAAGTTTGGGTTAATTCTTCTTTGAGGTTGGCGGAGTGGTAGACTAACTTCATTGATGTAAATTCTATATGTACAGAGTTTTGGGTTCAATATTTTCATATCTCCATAATCCCAAGAAAAATATTTTTCATGTTTACAAAGGAGTTGAGTTAACAATGTTAATTTTTGTGGTGGCAGTTTAATGTTAACATGAAGATTGTGGCTAGGAGAGAGCTCCACATTAGTTTTTAGTTCAAGTATTGATACCTTAGATATAGGGCTTGTAGATATCTCACAGGGTAGTAATTGATGGATAATATCATGTTATACTAGAAAAACATAGTTTTCATAGGTAGACAACTACAGAACAAAGCTTTTCAGAAATATCTTTTACTGTGAAACAGTCATTAGTAAGGATACTTTGAATCACATCATCATATTCTTGCAATTTCAGGAAAGATTTTCTATGCAACATAATTATTTGAGCAACAAAGTTTAGCGCTTCTTCCTCATCTCCCAAATTTGGCCAAATATGAGTAATTAAATCTGGCTGTGGTTGGACTGGAGGGTATAATTCTAACTTCTTAATTGCTTGGTCATCTGAGATTGTCATGTTACCTAAAGCTATAGACAACCAAGGTCATCCAAGGATAACTGGATAACCATCAAGATTTACCTTGGGTGATAATGTCATGATGTCAACAAGATATTCCTAGGAATCCAATGTAACTACTATATCTTCTATTATGCCATTTGGGGTGACAGTGGAACTGTCTACAAGTTGCAATACTATTGGCGTGGTCCTTAATCCCTCTATACTCAACCTATGTATGGTATCCTTGGTCATAACATTAATACCAACTTCCAAATATATTAGAGCATTCTTCACAGACTGGCCGTTAATTATAATAGCAACAACTAGGCTTCTAGGGTCAGATTAATTTGGAATGACTATCTTTCCCAACATAATATCTGCAAGTTGACCTATAACATGTACTGTTTGAGAATCCTTTTTCTTTCATCTAGGATTTTTGAGACAGGATTCTTTAATAACTTTTCCATAGAGAGTAACATCATTAATAGCCTAAAATAGTGGAATATGGATATGCATGCTTTTCAATTGGTTAAGGATATCAAATGGTGTTTCTTCTTGGGGTATAGGTTTGTCCATCCTAAGCCTTTGAGGAAAAGGAGGATTAACTGAGGTGTGTACATCAGTTTGACTTGATATATTAGTTGGTGGGATAGTATTTGGAAAAGTAGTTTCAGGAAGTGGTGCCGATGCTGCAGGAAGGTCTGGAACTTCTGTTATAACAAGAGGTTATGGAGCAAGTAGGGTAGTACCAGATCTCAAGTGAATATCAGTTATTTCTAATGCATAGGCATGGTACAGTTGAGCATTAGTAGCATACATTGGTTATTGTTGTTACTTGTTGATAGGATTGGGCTGTGGCTGAGGTGGTAATTGTGTTGGCCTTGGAGGAGGACTTGTAGCTGCAGGAGGTGGCATGATTGTAGGTTGAGATACTGGGGGTGGTAAGGGTTGATAACCAAGATTTTTATTAGGCCACTATTGAGGTCCGCTCCACTGGTTATATGGTTGTCAATTCCCCTATCGTGGCTGCCATTGATTTTGAGGCTGTGGCCATTGGGTTTGTTGTGAGTTTGATTTTGAGGTTGTGGCCATTGGGTTTGATTTTTCCAAGCAGGTTGGGAGTAAGAAGAAGTATTTGTTGGGATTAAATGGAAGTAGTACTGAGAGGGGAGGGCTGAATCAGTACCTTTGAAACTTTTAACTCTTTTCACCTTTCATCATTAGTAATCAAACTTTACTGTATTACTAACCATGTCTGATGTTATTTATTATGCATGTATTATTAATTCATAAACTTAATTGTAAGAAACATTCATGAAAGTAATAGACACATAACACAAGATATGATATCGCAGAAAAATCATGTAAGTAAAAAATGTGGTGGGGATGGCACCCACAAAACTTCACTATTAGTAAAATGGAAGGGAGATGGTAAAGGCTTACAATTTGATCACTTCTGATGATCTACCCTATTAGGAGTATTAATGTGAAGACCTTTTAGGATCTACTTTGTTAAGAGCTTTAGCAACATTGATGTAGTGTGCACTCAGTTAAGAGATTTACAATAGGACTATTAAGTCCACCTTCCTTGAAAGGATTTATTAAGTGTACCCCACTTGTTAGAATGTGTACAATATGTTTGACCTGACTATATGCAATCTATAATTTATGATTATAGATCCATTAAAGCTTACAGTATAAGAATATCACCTATAGTGATTGATTAATACCTTTTCTTTCTCGTCAGTAGCCTTTGTTCTGTTCTTGACAACTAATTTGATCTTTGTCTGTGCTTCTACATGAATTCTCTTGTCTGATCCTTAGATGCTTTTAGTGGCTACAATCATCATTGAACAACATGTTCACTATTGATTGAGCATCTATTTATACAAGTATTTGACCTATTTTAGAATCACACATTACAATGTTAACGCTAGATCCAAGGTATACAACTTGACCTTGATCCTTTAGTTTGCATGTTTTAAATCAGTTAAACTGATAAAAACAATAATAAATACATTTCTTTTCCCTCACGTAATGGGATTTTAAAAAAATCAAGAAGATAAATATAAAACTTCAGTGATTTATCTAACATGGAAAGTCAGATCCAATTTTTGTGGGATGTAACTGATTGTCGATTCTTTATCATCGATGTGAACTGAAAGTCTGTCAGTGTTCCTTCTTTGAACTGATCATTGGGTTCCCTTCATCTGTCAAGTTCCACTCTTGACTATTTTTTTTGGTTGCATTGTTGGTTACTCATCAGGTTCCTTTGTCCTTTCTGTCATCGGGTAACACTAAATAGTATTTTTCAGGATGCTTTGTACTTGGCAGTATTGGTAACCTTGGCGTCAAGTAGTGTTGTGCCCTGTCTGTCGGTGTAGTATAAAATGATGGTGTTTATCATGTTTTCCTTGCATATACTAATGGAAAAATACAATTTCTTCAATCTCCCCCTTTGACATTAGTATCAAAAACTAATATGTGCATAATAATAAAGTGTTAAGTATGTACACCATGTATATATCCTTGTCATTATATGACGCCCCCTAACTATATGCATCGATATAATATAAGTATATGTACATGTATACTTGCCTTTGTACTATACATTCCCATTTTTGTTCTTTCCTCTTTCTAATGACTGAATGTACATATCATTTCCCCCTTTTAGTATTTGACAGTACATATCATTTCCTCCCTTTTTGATAATCATGAAAAAAATGTACAACTTATAAGTTGTCAAAAATGTGACAAAAATGTGTAACTTATAGTGTGTCAAGAATGTGGGAGTGAGTGTTCTTGATATCTTTGATCATTTTCTCCCATATTTCTTTGAGGAGTTCTAATACCATGTGCTCTAGCTCAATTCGGGCATAAATATCATAAATGTTGTCTAGGATAGACATTTCTGGGGTGGCAATAAGTGCTCTTGCCTCTATCATATGTTGTTGCAGTAATGTGAGAGTAGGTAAGAGTTGAGCTTTAAGCTCATTCACCTCATCTCTAAGCTTTATTTCTACAATCTGTATATCTTGTGTCAGCTTCCAAGCTTGTTTGAGCTATTCATTGTGAAATTTGATTGCCTCTTCACTATTTGTGAGACCTTGCACACTTTCTTGAAGATCAACATAAATATGTGCTATCTTATCAGTATACTCCTCTGTGAGTTGATCTAAAATGCACAATTTCTGTATAAAGGCTATAGCCTCTAAAATTATGGGGTGTACTATGGTTACCATTTTAAATAGTTTCACCTTTTGTAGTGCCACTTCTTGGCTTATCTTCTCTGCTAACTTGAATTCACACTTCTTTTCAATTCTAGCTTCCATAGCCTTTTCAACATCAATCTATGTTATCTTATCATTATACTCCTTTGTGAGTTGATCTAACGTGCACAATTTCTCTATCAAGGCTATAGCTTCTAAAATTATGGGGTCTACTATGCTTACCATTTCAAATAGCTTCACCTTTTGTAGTGCCACTTCTTGGCTTATCTTCTTTGCTAACTTGAATTCATACTTCTTTTCAAGTCTAGATTCCATAGAATTTTCAGCATCTATGTTTTGATCTGTGATAGCGTTAGTGAGAACCACTAATTGATCAAGCATGGGGGTTGTTTGATCAACATATGTATCAGGTAAAATTTTTTGAAGGATTCCTCTTGCAAATTCAAGTACCTTTTCTTCCTTTGTGGCTTTTCTCAACTTATCCTACATGGCTTTCCTTTCACAAAGTCTTGCATACTTTGTCAACTCAGTAGGATCCAATGTTCTAGGATCACATACTGGAATCTCAATTATTTCATCTAGAGTAACTAGATTCTTATTCTTTCTCTTCTTCTTCCTTGAGATTTGAGTAGAAGCACATGTATGAACTACCATTGCTAGCTCATTTGTTTTCTCTGAGGCGCTTGATGAAGGCTTTGAAGATGAAACCTCTTGTGCTTTCTGCTCAGGGTTCACCTATTGGTTAGGTGAAGATGTCTCTTCATCAACCTTGGGTGTTTCAGTAGATTTTTATTCATTTTTCTTTTTGGCCTTTGCTTCTTCACTCTTTTCCTTATGGTTTTCCTCTTCTACTTGTTTTTCTTCTTCTTTATTCTAATCGGTAGACTTGTCTTGCTAATCATCGGTTGAAACTTTATCAACAGTTGTATCTTTTGATTCATTTATGGTATCCTTTGTTTCTACATCACCCTTGTCTTCAAAAATGCTTGTATCTACTATAGATTCTTCATTTCCTTCTAGTAGATTGATGACATTCATCAATACTAGCATGTTATTCTATGTGCTAGCTTGTGTTGCATCTAGAGTTGTGTCCTGCTCGTCGGTTTGAGCTTGTTGAGTAGTGACATCTTTGTCTTTTTGTATTTGATCTGCAGGGTCTAGTCCTGTGATGTCAATGATGGAAGTGTTTGGCCATATCTCATCAGTAACACCCATTTCCTTATTTTATTATGTCTCCAATTCTTGTTGCTTGTTTTGATCCTTAAGAGATATGAAAATGACATCATCTTCTTTCTGTGGATCTTTATCAAAATCATAGTGAGTGATGTCTTGAATGTCAAGATCATCCATGACTTTATCTACATCGATGGGATCATTATTCTCCACACTGTCCAAAGTAATGTTCTTAGGACTTGCTTTATCTTTCTGTTCCTCTACATGAGGTGTGTCAGTGAGAATTAATTGATTCTCACAACCTATTGATTCTACAAGTAGATCTAGGATTTGTCTCCATTTAGCATCTATCATGCTATCTAGCTCTATAAATGTATCCTGTAGCACTTTGTAAGTGCTTATCTTTGCCACAAATTTATTTGAATGTTTTTTTATTATTTCTTTTATCTCTTCCATTTTAGATTCGAGAGGCACGAGTGTGACAAGTACCCTCTCCCTTGCTTCCTTTTCTGTGTGCAAAGCATAAGCCCATTGTTGTGAAATTTTGTCACCCAGTTCTTTGGGTATTTTTTGAAAAAAATCAACTGGAACTTATTTGAACTTGACCATAGCCCTAATTTTTGCATCTTGTATTTTATGTTAGTCCTCTAGCTCGAGTTTTTCCCATTTCCTAATTTTTCTATTAGTCATGGTACCGGTTGTGGCAATTGAATCAACAATTTCACCCATTATTCTAGGGGTTAAGATTTTCTTTTCTATTTCAAGCTCATCTTGTTTTGAATCTTCAATATCAGCCTTGGTCCTTGTTAGCACTATACCAAAAAAAATTTCAATTTCCTAGCATTGGTAGTTTTCCTACATGTTTTGGTTCAAATCCCATGTCTTACTACGCAAAAAGGTCAAATAATGGTAAAAAATCATCAAAGATGCTTTGTTTCAAATGTTAGTCGCACACCTACACTAGTCTTTTAACATGTTTTCAAGGTGTGAAAGTAAGTGATGAGTCATTGTAGTGTCAATCACACAATCGCGGTAAAATTGTGTCAAGTCTTGTTAGCGGTGCAAGTGAGTGATTTGGTTGCTAAGAAGTGTAAATCACACAGTCGTGATGTAATTTTGAATTTGGGTCATAAGCTTGCGGCCAAGTGAGTTGGAAATGGTTCTATTTATCACTCACTCACGAGGGGTTGATTTTTTTTTAAAAGAAATATCTAGTGAGTCCGCGATGACTTAAAGTCTTGTGTGTCACACAGTCGCTATGATATCTTTTTGTTAACTTTATGTTCTATGACTAAGTGAATGTTGTAAAAAGGAGTATGGTCACACACCCGCATTAGGTTTTCATGTATGTCTTTTAAGTCAATGATTGTGTGATGAAGTCAGGTTGAAATATTTTTCTCACTCACCAAGGTGTACTCTGTGTTAGAAAAAGGTGTGCAGGTATGTGACTATGAGATCATTTGTGTTCTCGCTCACCTGCTAATGATTTGAAGTCTAAAGAAATGAGCTCGTGAGTATGCGATAAGGAAAAGAAAAGGCTATCACTCACTCACCCATGAATAAAGATAAAAGGAAAATGTGATTGAAGAAAGTATGTTGGCAATCGCTCACTCACAGTTGATAAGATAGTTAAGTTTTTAAGCCCATGAGTGTGAGATGAAAGAAAAGGTGGGCTGTCACTCACTTGCTCATGAATAAAGTCAAGCGAAAAATGCTCACAGGTGTGCGAATGATAGAGAAATGGAAATTTATCCCTTAGTTTCTCGTGAAGAAAAATCAGTCAAGAAAGATTAGTGAGTGAGTGATTAATACATGATGAAGGCACTGTCTTAGTTGTGAAGGATTCATCTATAAGAAAATCTCATCAACAAGTACGTGACTAAGAGATGACTGAGTAATAAAGACCATGTCACTCACTCATAGAGTTTCAATGAAAGTAAGATCCTGAATGGCAAGTCTGCGATGACTTAAAGTAATGTGATATCGCTCACTCACTCAAATATGAACATGAAGCATAAAGGGATAGTGAGTGCACGATTATAAAATAAGAAAGTGCAAGTTAGGTCATCGCCCAGTCACAGAGCATACCAGCCAAAGAAAAGATAGAATGTGAGTGCGCGACTGATAAAAGGAAAGGTCTTATCACTCACTCACAAGGATATATTTGAATGTGAGAAAGGGATAACGAGTTGGCAACAAATTGACATATGGCTCATTTTTAGGCTTACACAGGCAAAAAAGGAAAAAAGGTGTGTACTTTTTTCAGCAGGGATCATATAGTTTGAATTAATGGCAGCATTAGTTATAGAGAGATGATTGCGTAATTATACAAGTGTGAGAATTTGACATTCAATTGGACAAGACACCAATTTGATGACTATAAGTTTGAATGATTGAGCTTGATTTTGTACAACTCTCATTTTTGCATCCTAAGATTTCCTTTGAAGAATGCTAGAGCTTGTTTGTCTGAAATAGCCTGTTTGAGATAATAATTTTAAGAAGAAGGATGAGTCAAGCTATTGTTCCTATTGCCTTGCAAGGGTCTGAGAAGAAGGAGGTTGCAATAAAGGAGTATGTGGAAGAATTTTCTGAGTTGCTTCCTGGGACTCTGAATACAAACAGTTCAAATTGGGATGAATGGAAAGATAGATGGTGCCAATGCAAGAACCCAGTCACCCCAAATTACTCTGGTAATACCTTATTCCATTATTTCTAGAATAACAGGGTTAAAGAAGTCCCCATTTGCAATCCATGGGATTTAAATATGGAAAAATTGATTGTGCCTGATGTATATGTTGACATAGGCCTTATTAGGGAACTAGCTAGAAACTATTTCCCAGTAGCTAGGGTAATCAAGAAGAAGAATAAAGAGACCCTAGTTTCCATAGACAGGAGGTCAGTGGCAGAAGTGTTTGGAATCACTGGTACATTGTGCACAGATATTGATTTAAAGAAGATTTAGGCTGATTATGTCAAGAGAGAGCATTTTATTAAGAAGTATGAAATGCCCAAATTCATGCCCAGAGTAGATAGGCACCTGGTAAAAATACCAGACAATCTCAAACCACCTTTTGAATTATACCTATTTCATCACTACATGAAATGCATGGTGTATGGTTTGAGAAGAGTTTTAGGTTTTGATGGAGATTCTATAGTGCCTCAAGATGTAGTTATGATGGCTATGAACATTCAGCACCTGGAGGTTAATACTGATTATGACTATGTGGGATACATAGTTGATGCTATTCATGTTGCATTGGTGGAGATACAGTCAGATGCCCCAGTACCTACCTTTAAGCATTATTATCATATGATGTATATGATTTTATATTATAACAAGACATCTATGGATAAAGAGCTTGAATTTTTTGTTTCAGGATATGGTGTTGATGCACCAATCCAAAGATGGACTCAGGTATGGGATAGTTCAGCTATCAACTCATCATTTGTATGCTTTTGCAATTGGATTGTGAATCCAATTTTTAATTTGTTAGGAACAGATAGGCATAGGCTTCCTTTTGAAATTAGAAAGGTTTTGAGACCTTGGGATTATATTCCAAACTGGCCTATCTCTCCCAATTGGGCTGATTTTTTTCTTTTTTGACTACATCACTATCATCAGAGTATATGGTTGTACACAACCACCTCACATCCTCCCTAGGTTTATTCCTCTGAGAGTTGCATTTTTAGAATTTATCTGGCAAATCACTTGGGTTGATAAGGAATTTTTAGAGGGACATAAGAAGGGAACTTTTATCCCTAGATTATGGGTAGGTTTTGACTTCTCCATTGGAAAAAGGGTTTTTGATTTGATAAATGACTTCTTGAAGCAATACAGAATGTCTACAGCAGTTCCCAAGTTTTGTGATCTAGAATAGTTTATACAAACAACTTTGAAAAGAATGACTCCAAGGCAAAATATTAAAGATCATGAGCTACTAGATGATGAAGATGTTGTAAGGGATAAGTTAATGAAGCAAGAAGTCCATGAAAGGAGAAGGAATTGGAATGACCTCCTTAGGGCAGAATCTAAATGGAAAGAGTCAAACAATTCCTTCTCTAGTTTTTTCTCTGGTCTCCCATACTTCCATAGGATAGAGGAAATGCTCAAGTCCTATGATACTCTAATGGCACAGGTACCATAATTTAGTGCTGAAGATATACAATCTCAAGGGTCCTAAATTCCTATTGCATTACATGACCAAGAACATCAAGAAAAATAGGAAGAGGAACAACAAGAAGAGGAATAATAGAAAGAAGAGCATCAGGAAGAGGAAGAGGCCGGTGAGGAAGCCACCTCGGCTAGAGAGCCACAAAGGAATCTAAACAAAAGAAAGAGCACAAGATGGTGTAGGAAAGGAAAAGCATGGCCAAGGCCATGATTACTAAACATGGTAAATATTTTATAAAATTGAAAAGACAACTACAAAAAGAGCCTCAAGCTAAAGGCCAAGGAGATAATCAAATGGTTTTATTTGAAAAGGATGATGAGAGGGTCATGATGGCTAATGAATTCATGAAAGATGATGAATTAATAAAGTCTAAATATTTCAATAATTTTTTAACTAAGCCAAAACAAAAAGACTTGAGGCAAGGATTGAATACAGATGAATAAAATGCAGATAAAAATGTAGAAATTGTAAAAATACTCCAGGATTATGATCCTGAGAGTGAACTAATCACTGTGGAACAAGCTAGGTTATTAGTAAAAAATAGTGGAGTAATGTTGATGCCTGGTTGGGATTTGCAATTCACATTCATCATTTATTAGATTAGGAGGAAAGAGGAGCCCCTATTGAAAACAGAGTTTGAGATGGATGAAGTGTTGAAAAAATGAGGATTTGATCCTAAATCCAAGACTCTGGCTATATGGTCATTGGTGCCTACCACACAAAAGCCCCTGGTCATGACTATCAAAGAGGGAAAGAGGGCAGACAAAATGATATGGAATTTATAGAATACTTCAGATACTGAGATAACACAGTTAATGACACAAGTCTTATTTATGAACTTGGCAAAGGTTGATGACCTGTCCAAAAGGTATGAAATGACTTTTGGCCAAATGATGGCCCTAGAAAAAAAGCATGAAGAGGTGGTGGTTCAGAACCACACATTAGAAGAGGAGATTGCTAAATTGAAAGAGGAGTTAATAGAGAGTAAAAGAGAAAAGACTCCAATCCCTGAGGAAATAGAAAAAGTTTAGACAAATGTTGCAATTAGAGTAAATGAGGATTCAACATTGGCAGAAGGCAAATCCAAAGAACTGTCATAGGAGAAAAACATAGATGTTATGTCTATTATAATTCCCATATTGCATCATAGGATTGATGTTTTAAAACATAAAACTGACATATTATATACATTATATGGGTCATTACAAGAAGCTTTGAAGACAGCTGCATAAGCTATGATTTTCTTGGAGCCCACTTTCAAAGTTTGGTCAGGGAGGGAAAGGATCATGGATAAATTGACAACTGCTATGTTATATAGTGATGAATTCCCTGATAAGATATCAGATACCATGGAAATGATTAGTGATTTGAATGATACATTTTCCTTTTTCAATTATAAATATGATTTGATAGATAACAAACTGCAACTATTTGGTGATCAGTGCCCCTTCCTCATCCCAAAAATGTATGATTAAGCAGGTGTTTTAAAAGCACAATCAGATTGGGTAGCTGGCTTTGATGGCATACTCAAAAATTAAGATTTGAAGAAATGCCTAGAAAAGGATACAAATGCTAAGTACTGTAATGAATTAATTGATAACCTTTTCAAGATTGAGAGAGATATGGCCAAGTTTGTTTCTGAGGCCAGAACTGCCACTGATGCTAGATGGATGGAAGCTGTTGCAAGATTGGAGAAGGAAAAGACCTTTTATTGGCCCACCATCAAAGAGGTGAATAGGTGGGAGGCAAATCTAAAAGGATGAGGAGGATACTGTCAATAGAAACAACAAACCTTATTCAGACTTTGGAAATAGTTGCCACCTGTGCTCTGTTACAAGTTTTTGTTTAATGTTAGTTGCAAAGTTGTTGCAAAAGATTTTTTAAATCTGTCCCAGTAATTCCGTATCTTTTTGCATCCTTAGATATAAAAGGATTCCAATACTACTAGGAAAAGAGATAGCCATTTTATTTTGAGAATGCAAGTATAATTGTATAAACTCTGGTTCAAGACCAATCTAATAGGGTTTTTTGAAAATTACTGTTGAATGTAGCAAACAACTTTGATTATGAATGAAAATGAAATCCCTTGATAGTTTATGAAGCATATAATGAGTATTGTGTCTTCATTTTGGTTTTTTGAATTTTATTTAAATTGAATATTCAAGGAATGTCCAATTTATATGTCTGTCAGGCAGATTATGAAATAGTTATAGGGTTCTTTCAAGGAAAGACTAAAATTTCCTTAGGAATATTTCAGTAAGACTCAGGGTATAAAATGAATTTGATGAATTTATTTGTTATGTGTGTTGAGATAGATATATAAGGTATATCTATGCTTATGTCAGATGCTATAGTTATTTTAAGTTCAAATTCATGATAAAGCTGGTTAATATTATTCATAAGTGACTCCATGCCCTAGGAATAAGCACTAGTCTGTTTCCATTCAAAATAGGTGTCTATCACTATTAAAATTGATCTTTACCTTTATATGTTGATCTGTTGCAATAAACACTACAGTGATCAACTCCTGTAATTCCATTCATTTTTACTAGAATAATTTAGTGATTTGATTATTCTGAGTTAGAAGGGTAATCTTGCCCAAGTTAATGGAGCTCAAAGTGTAGGAGTTTTAAAAAACCTTGTTTTTTTCATTTCTATATCTTGCATGGTTAGTGTCTGGGATAAATAGAGAAAGCTCTCTAAGATTATTTTTATATCAACAAGAAAAGGAACTAACAGAAAATGGTGACTCTACTGGGGACTTGTATCAAGGAATGCATGAAAGGTTAGTCTGAAGAAAACATTCCATAATATAGATTCCTTGAAGTCCAGTTTTTGAAATCACAAGTTGTGTATTGCATTTTATTGAATTATATCCTCAAATATCATTGTCAAGGTGAATTTTCATTATTTTATTCCCAAAGTTGTTTTGGGTGGCGACTCCGAGTTATTGGTTATAGTGTTTCCAAGGGGAATACTAGCAGATCAAGTGTGTGAAATTTCATTTTGGACATAATCAGGAATACAAAAGAAAACACAAAGAACCACTCTTAGGCAACATTAGAGAGTGATGTTTCCAAAAATTCTAGAAGAAACCATTTTAGGAAAGGGGAACCATCTAACAGTACTTCCTGGAAGCCTAGGTCAGTACACCCTAGCCAGTCATTAAGTACTATTCCTGAGAAAGAAATTAATGAACCTTTAAACCCTGAGTCTGACACAACTAGTTATTTTGAGGATATATTTAAACCTAGACCAAAGAATGTATATCAAGAAAAGGGGAAAACATCCTCCTATTTCAAGGGTGTTCCTTATGAACGGATTGAGGACCAAAAGGAAGAAAATCATATGAATATATATGATTCTTCCAGTTTTGATATTGAGGGATTCCTCAAAGATAATGACCTTTTTAAGAGGGAATTAGATGAATTAATACTTATCAAGCAGAAGAATGATGAGGCTAGAGAAGAGAAAGTTATAAATGCTATCACTGAGAGGGAAAACTTGAAGAAGCGGGTTGCCCAATTAAGATTAGCAGCTCAGGGTGCAAGTGAGGGATTTCATGGTTTGAGTAAAGAAATTTTTGGAGATGTAGATACCCTGAGAAAAGAATGCTAGGAAAGAGAACAATTGCTTAAGAAGGGTGAACCTAGAGATACAAGCCCTATATTAAGGCAAGTCATTGACTATGAAAGTCAAAAACCTCATAAGCCTCAAATATCCACACAAAATTTATCAATAACTAGTACTAGGAAAACATATATTGATAAAGGAAAACAAAAGCTCACTGGCATCAAATTTTCTCAGCCTAAAATTGAAGAGGGTATATCTAAAGACACATTCTCACTTGACTTGGAATTAGAAAGGGAGAGAAAAGCCAAAGATGATATTGCAAAATAGTTGGAAAGAGTGGAACTAGAAGCAACTACTGCAGAGATGAAGAAAATGATTACCTTCTTAAGTTCCATGAATAACCCCAATGTAACAAATAATGCTACTAGTCAGGCCATACCTATATTTAATTCCAATATTCAGACCAGTAATGCCAATAAAAATACCCAAACATATAGTGCAACTCAAGGGGCTGCATCACAGTTAGGAGAAACCAGACCCAATAGAAATATTAGCCTCCAAAATGTGGGCATTGGTCAGAACATTGGCAATACTACCCAAAGTATTGGCCATAGTATGGGCACTAATTTTCAAAGGAGACCTATTCATTTAGAGAGATATAGGCAATTGTTCTTTGATGGTGTACCTAGCTAACCAAATCTTATTCCAAATGAGGTTAGAGATAAGATTTGAAAATTTAGTGGGAATAATGCCATAGCTGGTGAAGAACATTTAAAAGTATTCTTGGATACAATGAATGATTATGAGATTGGAGATGAGGATGCTGTAATGAAACTCTTTGTACAGTCTTTAACTGAGGATGCAAGAGACTAGTACCAGGGTTTGCCTGATCATAGTATTTATTCTTGGGATTAATTTGTTAGAAGTTTCAAAGAGAAATATGGTGACAAGATAAATTCTGGTTTTATGCTGAATGAATTCAACAGTTTGAAAAAATTTACTAATGAAGGCATTGCTCAATTTAATGTAAGATTTCAAAAGGCTATGTATAAGTTATTTCAAGTATTGAGACTGGATGAAAATGTATGTGTCACTACCTATTGTAATGCTTTGGATGGAAAAATAGCTTATCTACTTAGGGATAAAGATCCTCAAACCATGAGAGAAGCATATAAGTTGGCCATAAACATAGAAAGCAATAGAAGAGCTTTTGGCAAGCTTGGTAAACGGGATGACAATAGACTCTGTAAAGAGTCAAAAACACAGTCTAATAAAAACCTCAAGGAAGAATATAAGATGGATTCATTGGTAACTGTGGTAAAATATCTCGCTGCCAAGGTAGACAAGAATGAAAAGGGATTTCAGAATAATAGGCCACAATACCAAAGACAAGATAAACCTTATAGACTTCAAGATTTCCCTTATAAAACTCAGTGGAAGGATGGGAAACCTTTGTTAGAAGAGCATAATGATCTTAAGAACAAAGAGATCCTTGATCCATTAAAAAACAATAGTGCCCATAATGTGGAAAATACTCCTTAATGCATGGCGTGTAATATGCCTCATTCCCCATATCAATGTACAGTAGCTCAGGGCTTGGTGGATCAACGTGAAAATGTTGGAACGCAAGAAAGTCAAGGTGAGAAGAAACCTGCTATAAATATGTGTGCACTTACTATTGAAGATGACAATAGTAGTTCAGAAGAATAATTAGGAGAAGAATTTCCAAGCACAATAAACAATACAAGTACTAAGTTAGAGCACTTTCAACTTGGGATGCCTAATGATGAAGAGATAAATTTTTTAACTATTTCTACTGTGACACAAGCAAGAAGTTCATACCAGCTTAAGAATAGAAAAGTTGATCAAAGTGGGAAACAACCTGATTCACCTATCATTACAGAAGTCAAAAATGAAGAAGCTACACAAGATGAATTGAAAGATACCTTGGTTAAAGAGAACAAAGTTACTCCTACTCATGACCAAAAAACAAGACAGTTAAAAAAAAGTAAAGGTAAAACATCTTCTAACAATGACATGAGTTTCCCAACTTTTAACATGAAGCAAGCCTTATCACAGATGAAAGTCTCTGTTCCTTTACTTGAGATGTTTAAAATTAAAGAACACCAAGAAGCAACCTTTTCATTATTATCTAATTTTCCTGGTATACATGACAGTACTTCTTTGAATGATGAACTGAAAGGTGAGCATGAAGAAAAGGATAGAATCCCAATATGTTTGGGAAATATAGTTATTCAAGAGCCATATCAAATTGATCCTTTTTATATTACACTTCTCACAAACAATACGTTGCTAAAAAATTGTATGATGGATTTAGGAGCTGCTGCTAATGTGATGACCTACACTGTTATGAAACAATTGGGTTTAGAGGTGGATACTACTTGTGGTAAATGTTATGCCATGGAAAATAGGGAAGTACCTATAAAAGGAACTTTGCAAGGGTTAGAGATAAAACTTATTGCATACCCTAAGGTCACTTTGAAAATAGATGTTGTGGTTGTGGATGCACCACCCCATTATGGCATGCTGTTATCAAGACAATGTGCTGTAGCCATTGGAGGACATGTACAATTGGATTTGTCTTTTGCTACCATTTCTGTTAATGGAAAAGAAGCAAAATTATTAAGGGAGCCTAGATCTCCCATTTATGTTGAGAAGGTTCAACCAAGCATGTTGAATAGCTTTGTGGATGTAGATATAAATAATTTCAAAGCGGAAAATATTTAGCCACAGTTAAAAAATATAGATCCCATCATAGACGAATTGGAATTGCAGTATCAAGGGCTGTGGCAGATGTATTTTTATGGAGAATGCTCTAGAGAAGGATCAGGGGTAGATTTTTTTTTGTCTCTCCATCAGGTACTACATTCAAATACGCATTTTTGCTGTCATTTCAATTTAAAAATAATACAGTTGAGTATGAGGCATTATTGTTGGGATTAGAAATAGAAATTAAGCATGGCATTAAGTTCTTGAGAGTTTTTTGTGATTCAGAGCTAGCTATTTCCCAAATTAGATCAAGATATGCTGCTAAAAATGATAGGCTAAAACAATATAAGCATGCTATATGGGATAGCATTGAGTTTTTTAATGCATTTTCCATTGACTAGATAGAGAGATCTAAGAATATCATGGAAGATTTTTTGGCTAATGTAGCTTTGAAAAATGATGATCTAACGCTGGCAGGGATATCTATTGTGGAAACTAAAACTAGGCCTGCCATTTTGGATAATGTATATAATTGGCAAGTTTTTGAGAGTGATGAGGATATCCTCAATTTCATTCAATGTGTGGATAATTATGATGGTCAAGTCATTGATTTTAATAATTTGATAGAGGTTATTGATGGAAAGGAAACTATTTTTGGCAATGAAATTCTGTAGTTACAGACAGATGAAATCCCTAAGGGATTAACTCAATTAGAGGGATTGTTTACTGATAATGACTGTCATATGTGTCAAAGATCTAATACCAACTTGGATGATTTTGAGGAGGTAAACTTCGGATCAGAGTGTGGTCCTAGAATTGTGTATATTGTAAAGAAGTTGGCTTCTCATGTGAGGACTAATTTGATTAGCCTGCTGAAAAGATTCAGACATGTTTTTGCTTGGTCTTATGAAGACCTTAAGGCTTATAGGGAAGATTTATTTCAACATGAAATTCCATTAAAATATGATATTAAGCCTTTTAGAAAAAAAAAAGGCCAATAAATCCTTTGCTGGCCCCCAAAATGCAGCAAGAATTAGCAAAGCTCAGAGAGGCTGGGATCATAAAACCAATCAAACATTCTTCTTGGGTGTCTAATCTAGTCCTTGTCAAAAATAAAAATGGAGATATCAGGCTGTGTTGATTTTAGGAATCTTAATGTAGCCTCATTAAAAGATAACTATTCCTTGCCAAACATGGAGGCAATGCTACAAAGAGTAACTAGTTGTGATCTTCTATCTATGATGGATGGTTTTTCTAGTTATAACCAGGTGCTGGTTCAAGAATCCAAATAGTTCAAGACAACTTTTACTACCCCATGGGGTACGTATGTTTATGTAAGAATGCCATTTGGCCTGATGAATGTAGGGGCTACTTTCCAAAGGGCCATGGATGTGGCTTTTAAGGAATTTAAAAATACAATTATGGTAGTTTATCAAGATGACTTAACTGCATATTACCAAAAGGCTGATGATCATTGTAAACATTTAAAAAAGATTTTTACCAAAGCCTTGGAGTATGGGATTTCTTTAAATCCAAAGAAGTTTCACTTTACTATGACCGAAGGTAAATTATTGGGACATATAGTGTCCAAAGAAGGTGTCAGGATTGATCTTGAAAGAGTGGAGGCCATTAACAAGGTGTTGCCACCAAAAAATATTAAAGGAGTTCAATCTTTCCTTGGGAAAGTAAATTTTGTGAGGAGATTTATTGCAAAATTTTTTGAAATAGTAAAACCCATTGTTAAATTGTTGAAGAAGAATGCAAAGTTTGAATGGGATAAGGATGCTCAGTTAGCCTATAATGAGATAAAGATGGAAATTCAGCAGGCTCCTGTATTAAGATCCCTAGATTATGAAAAGCCTTTCTCCATGTTTTCTTTTGCTTCATTTCATACAATTGTGGGAGTACTTTTGCAGAAAGATGATGAAGGCTTTGAACACCCCATAGCATTTTTTAGTAAGTCTCTGCAAGCAGTAGAACTTAACTATGAGATAATGGATAAACAATCATATGCATTGGTCAAGGTAGTCAAGGTTTTTAGACCTTATCTTGTTTGTGCTAAAATAATTCCTTATGTGCCACATTCCATAGTGAAAGACATATTATCTCAATATGAAGTTACAAGGGGTTTGGGTTTGGCCAAGTTGATGACTGATAAAAACATGGAGTTAGCCAAAATGAATGATGTACAAACAATAAACATGAATTTTACTAGCATAGAATTGCAGCCCTGGTATACTGATATTGTGTTTTTTCTAAAAAATGCTAAATGTCCAGAACACATTTTAGATAATCAAAAAAGGACTATGAAATTGTAGGCCTAGAGGTATGTTTTGATACAAGGTGATTTATTTTGGAAGAATAGAGATGGAATTTTATTATTCTGTATGGATAAATCACAATCTGAAAGAGTCTTGAATGAAATGCATAGTGGTGTGTGTGGTGGGCATTATTCTACCAAAATCATAGCTCACAAAATAATCAGAGCTGGATTCTATTGGCCATGTCTTTTCAGGGACACTCAAGTGTTTGTACAGAAGTGAAAACCATGCCAAAGGTTTTCTGCTAAGATAAAAATTTTAGGAGCCTTACTTTTGAATCCTATGACTGTTGAAGCACTTTTTGCCCAATGGGGTTTAGATTTTATTGGTGAATTTACAGAAAAACCAGATGGATATCACAGTTGGATTCTTGTGGCTATAGACTACTTCACAAAATGGATAGAGGAAATTCCAACAAAGAGGGAAACCATCAAGGTAGTGATGGAATTTTTAATGGATAACATTTTGACAAGATTTGGTGTTCCCACTAAGCTAATTATGGATAATGCCATGTGCTTTAGGTCTGAGGAATTTAGGGACTTATGTGAAGACTATGACATTATTTTATCTTACTCCTCACCATATCATCCTCAAGCAAATGGACAGGCTGAGTCCAGTAATAAGAGTCTCATGAAAATAATTAAGAGGATTTTGGATAAAAATAAGAAATCTTGGCATTCAAAATTGAAGTTAGCCCTTTGGGCTGATAGGGTGATAGTAAAAAGAGCAATAGGGGTTTCCCCTTTTGAAATGGTTTATGGAACTCTGGTAAGGCTGCCTTTGAACAACCTATTACCAATGTATAAATTTCTACAGGAAGAAGATTTTGAAGATCAAGAACCCATGATGGAAAGAATTGATCAATTGGTGGAACTAGAAGAGATAAGAATAGAAGCTCACAAGAGAAACATGAAACTCCAATAGCAATCCAAGTACTTGTTTGATAAAAGAGCAACTGAAAGAAAATTTTAGATAAATGATATGGTGCTGCAATGGAATGCTAGAAAAGAAGAGAAGGGAAAACATGGTAAATTTGAGTCATTATGGATGTGACCATTTGTAATTCAGGAATTTCATGGTCAAGATTCTTATTTCTTGGAAGACCCTAATGGTGAGGTACAGGAATTACCAGTGCATGGACAATTCCTGAAATATTATTTCTCATAAATTTCTTTTTCCATGCACAGTAGATTAGATTTTCCTATTTTAGGTGTGGTTTTTGTGTGTGCATGTGTAGTTTTGTTTCAGTTTGTGGTCTGTTTCCCAGAGTTTTGGCTTCTAATGTCAATTTTGCAATTAACTTTTCCCAGCCGGAGCCATTTTTAGCACTATACCAAGAAAATTTTCAGTTTCCTAGCATTGGCAGTTTTCCCACATGTTTTGGTTCAAATCCCATGTCTTACTGTGCAAAAAGGTCAAATAATGGTAAAAAATCATGAAAGATGCTTTATTTCAAATGTTGGTCGCACACTTGTGCTGGTATTTTAACATTTTTTCAAGGTGTGTGAGTAAGCGATGAGTCATTTTAGTGTCAATCGCGTAATCATGGTAAAAATGTGTCAAGTCTTGTTAGTGGTGTGAGTGAGCGGTTTGGTTGCTAAGAAGTGTAAATTGCGCAGTTGTGATGTAATTTTGAAGTTAGGTCATAAGCTTGCGGTCGAGTGAGTTGGAAATGGTTCTATTTATCACTCACTCATGAGGGGTTGATTTTTTTTAAAAGGAAGATCTAGCGAGTCCGCAACGACTTAAAGTCTTGTGTGTCACACAGTCGCTATGGTATCTTGTTGTTAACTTTATGTTCTGTGACTCAGTGAATGTTGTAAAAAGCAGTATGGTCGCACACATGCATTAGGTTTTCATGTATGTCTTTTAAGTCAACGATTCTATGATGAAGTTAGGTTGAAAGATGTTTCTCACTCACCAAGGTGTATTCAGTGTTAGAAAAAGGTGTGTGGGTATGCGATTATGAGATCATTTGTGCTCTCACTCACCCACTGATGATTTGAAGTCTAAAGAAATGATCTCATGATTATGCAATAAGGAAAAGAAAAGGCTATCTCTCACTCGCCCATGAATAAAGATAAAAGGAAAATGCTTGGTAGGTATGTGATAGAAGAAAGTATGTTGGCTATTGCTTACTCAAAGTTGATAAGATAGTTATGCTTTAAGGCCACAAGTGCGCGATGAAAGAAAAGGTGGGCTGTCGCTCACTCGCTCATGAATAAAGTCAAGTGAAAAATGCTTGTGGGTGCGCAACTGATAGAGAAATGGAAAGTTATCACTCAGTCGCTTGTGAAGAAAAATCAATCAAGAAAGATCAACGAGCGAGTGATTAATACATGATGAAGGCACTCGCTTAGTCGCAAAGGATTCATCTATAAGAAAATCTCATCAGTGAGTACATGACTAAGAGATGACTAAGTAATAAATACCATGTCACTCACTCACAGAGTTTCAACAAAAGTAAGATCCTGAGCGGCGAGTCTGCGATGACTTAAAGTCATGTGATGTCACTCACTCACTCAAATATGAATATGAAGCATAAAGGGATAGCGAGTGTGCGAATGTAAAATAACAAAGTGCAAGTTAGTTCATTGCCTAGTCACAGAGCATACCATCCAAAGCAAAGATAGAATGCGAGTGTGTGACTGATAAAAGGAAAGGTCTTATTTCTCACTTGTGAGGATAGATTTGAATGTGAGAAAGGGACTGTGAGTTGGTGACAAATTGACATGTGGCTCATTTTTAGGCTTACAAAGGCAAAAAAGGAAAAAGGTGTGTACTTTTTCGAGTAGGGATCATACAGTTTGAATTAATGGCAGCATTAGTTATAGAGAGATGATTGCGTAATTTTGCAAGTGTGAGAATTTGACATTCAATTGGACAAGATGCCAATTTGATGACTATAAGTTTGAATGATTGAGCTTGATTTTGTACAGCTCTCATTTATGCATCCTAAGACTTCATGTAAAGAACACTAGAGGTTATTTATCTGAAATAGCTTGTCTGAGATAATAATTTCAAGAAGAAGGATGAGAAAATCTATTGTTCCATTGCCTTGCAAGGGCCTGAGAAGAAGAAGGAGGTTTCACTAAAGAAGTATGTGGAAGAATTTGCTGAGTTCCTACACGGGACTCTGAATACAAATAGTGCAAATTGGGATGAATGGAAAGATAGATGGTGCCAATGCAGGAACCCGGTCACCCCAAATTACTCTGGTAATACCCGATTCCATTATTTATGGAATAATAGGGTTAAAGTAGTCCCCGTTTGCAATCCATGGGATTTAAATATGGAAGAATTGATTGTGCCTGATGTATATATTAACATAGGCCTTATTAGGAAACTAGCTAGAAACTATTGCCTAGTAGCTAGGGTAATAAGGAAGAAGAATAAAGAGACCCTAGTTTCCATAGATAGGAGGTTAGTGGCAGAAGTATTTGGAATTACTGGTGCATTGTGCACATATATTGATTTAAAGAAGATTCAGGCTGATTATGTCAAGAGAGCATTTGATTTAGAAGTATGAAATGCCCAAATTCATGCCCAGAGTAGATAGGCACCTGGTAAAAATAGTAGACAATCTCAAACCACCTTTTGAATTATCCCTATTTCATCACTACGTGAAATGCACGGTGCATGGTTTGAACAAAATTTTAGGTTTTGATGGAGATTCTATAGTGCCTCAAGATGTACTTATGATGGCTATGAACATTCAGCACCCGGAGGTTAATACTGATTATGACTATGTGGGATACATAGTTGATGCTATTCATGCTGCATTGGTGGAGATACAGTCAGATGCCCCAGTACCTACCTTCAAGCATTATTCTCATCTGATGTATATGATTTTATATTATAACAGGACATCTATGGGTAAAGAGCTTGAATTGTTTGTTTCATAATATGGTGTTGATGCACCAATCCAAAGATGGACTCAAGTATGGGATAGTTCATCTATCAACACATCATTTTTATGCTTTTGCAATTGGATTGTGGATCCAATTTTTAATTTGTTAGGAACAGATAGGCATAGGCTTCCTTTTGAAATCAGAAAGGTTTTGAGACCTTGGGATTATGTTCCAAACTAGCCTATCTCTCATAATTGGGTTGATTTTTTTCTTTTTTGACTACATCACTATCATCAAAGTATATGGTTGTACACAACCACCTCACATCCTCCCTAGGTTTGTTCCTCTGAGAGTTGCATTTTTAGAATTTATCTAGAAAATCACTTGGGTTGATAAGGAATTTTTAGAGGGACATAAGAGGGGCACTTTTATCCCTAGATTATGGGTAGGTTTTGACTTCTCCATTGGGAAAAGGGTTTTTGATTTGATAAATAACTTCTTGAAGCAATGCAGAATGTCTACAACAGTTCCCAGGTTTTGTGATCCAGAATAGTTTGTACAAATAGCTTTGAAAAGAATGACTCCTTGGCAAAAGATTAGAGATCATGAGCCACTAGATGATGAATATGTTGTAAGGAATAAGTTAATGAAGCAAGAATTCTAGGAAAGGAGAAGGAAATGGAATGAACTCCTTAGGGCAGAATCTAAATGGAAAGAGTTAGACAATTCCTTCTCTGGTTTTTTCCCTGAGCTCCCATACTTCCAGAGGATAGAGGAAATGCTCAAGTCCTATGATACTCTAATGGCACAGGTACCACAATTCAGTGCTGAAGATGCATAATCTCAAGGGTCCCCAAATCTTGTTGCATTACATGACCAATAAGATCAAGAACAATAGGAAGAGAAACACTAGAAAGAAGAGCATCAGGAAGAGGAAGAGGCTGGTGAGGAAGCCACCTCGGCTAGAGAGTGACCAAGGAAGAAACAAAAGAAAGAGCACAAGATGGTTTAGGATAGGAAAAGAATGGCCAAGGCCATGATTACTGAACATGGTAAATATTTTAGAAAATTTAAAAGACAACTGTAGAAAGAGCCTCAAGCTAAAGGCCAAGGAGATAATCAAATGGTTTTATTTGAAAAGGATGACAAGAGGGTCATGATGGCTAATGAATTCATGAAAGATGATGAATTCATAAATTCTGAAGAGTTCAAGACTATTTTAATTAAGATGAAACAAAAATACTTGAGGCAAGGATTGACTGCAGATGAAGAAAATGCAAATAAAAATGAAGAAATTGTAAAAACACTCTGGGATTATGATCCTGAGAGTGAAATAATCATTCTAGAACAAGCCAAGTTATCAGTACAAAATAGTGGAGTCATGTTGATGCCTGGTTGGGATTTTCAATCTAGATTCATCATTGATCAGATCAAGAGGCAAGAGGATCCCCTGTTGAAAATAGAGTTTGAGATGGATGAAGTGTTGAAAGGATCAGGATTTGATCCTAAATCCAAGACTCTAGCTATATGGTCATTGTCCCTTGCCACACAAAAGCCCCTGGTCATGACTATTAGAGAAGAAAAGAGGGAAGACAAAATGATATGGAATTTATAGAATACTTCATATACTAAGATAGCACAGTTAATGACACAAGTCTCATTTATGAACTGGCAAAGGTTGATGACTTGTCCAAAAGGTATGAAATGACTTTTGGCAAAATGATGGCCCTAGAAAAAAGCATGAAGTGGTGGTGGTTCAGAACCACACATTAGAAGAGGAGATTGCTAAATTGAAAGAGGAGTTAATAGAGTGTAAAAGATAAAAGACTCCAATCCTTGAGGAAATAGAAAAATTTGAGAGAGATGTTGCTATTGGAGTAAAGGAGGATTTAGCATTGGCAGAAGGCCAATCCAAAGAACTGTCACAGGAGAAAAACATAGATGTTATGTCTATTATAATGCCCATATTGCAGCATAGGATTGATGTTTTAAACCAAAAAACTGACATAGTATATACATTATATGGGTCATTACAAGAAGCTTCAAAGACAGTTGCAGAAGCTATGATTTTCTTGGAACCCACTTTCAAAGTTTGGTCAGGGAGGGAAAGGATCATGGATAAATTGAAAACCGCTATGTTATATAGTGACAACTTCCTAGATAAGATATCAGATACCATGGAAATGATTAGTGAGTTGAATGATACATTTGCCTTTTTCAATGGAAAATTTGATTTGATAGATAACAAACTGCAACTATTTGGTGATCAGTGCCCCTCCTTGATCCCAAAAATTTATTATGAAGCAGGTGTTTTAAAAGCACAATCAGATTGGGTAGCTGGCTTTGATGGCATACTAAAAAATGAAGATTTTAAGCAATGCCTAGAAAAGGATACAAATGTTGAGTACTACAATGAATTAATTGATAACCTTTTCAAGATTAAGAGAGATATGGCCAAGTTTGTTTCTGAGGCCAGAACCACCATTGATGCTAGATGGATGGAAGTTGTTGCAAGATTAGAGAAGGAAAATACCTTTTATTGGCCCATTGTCAAAGAGGTGAATAGGTGGGAGGCAAATCTGAAAGGATGAGGAGGACAGTGTCAAAAACAACAACAAACCTTATTCAGACTTTGCCAACAGTTGCCACCCATGTTCTGTTACAATTTTTTGTTTCATGTTAGTTGCAAAGTTGTTGCAAAATATTTTGTAAATCTTTCCCAGTAAGTTCGTAGCTTGTTGCATCCTTAGATATAAAAGGATTCCAAGACATCTGGGAAAAAAGATAGCCATTTTAATTTGAGAAAGCAAGTATAATTGTATAAACTCTGGTTCAAGACCAATCTAATAGGGTTTTTTGAAAATTACTGTTGAATGTAGCAAGCAACTTTGATTATGAATGAAAATGAAATCCATTAATAGTTTTTGAAGCATATAATGAGTATTGTGTCTTCATTTTGGTGTTCTAAATTTTATTTAAAATTAATATTCAAGGAATGTCCAATTTATATGTCTGTCAGGCAGATTATGAAATAGTTATAGTGTTCTTTCAAGGAAAGACTAAAATTGCCTTAGGAATATTTCAGTAAGACTCAGGGTATAAAATGAATTTGATGAATTTATTTGTTATGTGTGTTGAGATAGATATATAAGGTATATCTATGTTTATGTCAGATGCTGTAGTTGTTTTAAGTTCAAGTTCATGATCAAGCTGGTTAATATTGTTCATAAGTGACTCCATGCCCTAGGACTAAGCACTGGTCTGTTTCCATTCAAAATAAGTGTCTATCACTATTAAAATTGATCTTTACCTTTATATGTTGATCTATTTAAATAAACATTACAGTGATCAACTCCTGTAATTCTATTCATTTTTACTAGAATAATTTAGTGATTTGATTATTCTGAGTTAGAAGGGTAATCCCACTTGAGTTAATGGAGCTCAAAGTGTAGGAGGTTTAAAAACCTTGTTTCTGTCATTTCTATATCTTGTATGGTCAGTGTCTGGGATAAATAGAGCAAGCTCTCTAAGAGTATTTTCATATCAGCAAGAAAAGGAACTAATAGTCCTGACCAATTTCCTCCTCCTTTTGATAGGTGTTTTCTTCTCTGTTTGTTGCTTCCTCTTATAGGTCTTCAGTTGACATTTCTTAAGAGGTGTAGTATATTTTATAGTTTGGCTTCTTGTCCTCTGAGCCGCTGTGGTCCTTGGTTTCTTGGTAGGAGGTGGAGGCACATCAAACTCAGTGACCTTAGAATCTGATTCTTTCTCATCTTTCTCTTCACCGATGGCACCCTGTTCCTCGGTTTCCTCTATTTTTTATTTTTCCTCCTCATTAATGGAGAACATCTTTTCAATATTCTTCACCATCTTGTTTTTATTTTTGACAGTCTTCTTAATTACTAGGCCTATTTTATCTTGGACTTGGCCTCTTCATATGTCCCAAATCTTGGTTGTTTACTGTCAAGTGGTTCATTCATCAATGCATCAATTGCATTTGTTGCTTGCTCTATATTAATCTCATAGTCAAGAGGTGCTAACCAGGATGTCCTTGGTACAACTAGTTTAATGTGAGTCAAATCTAAATCCACCATGAAACATATTTCATCCCTATGTTTTTTGATCAACTATTTAGGGATCCTCACTCTCTCCATCATCTTTTCCTTGAAGTCAAGGAAGTATTCAGTCATCACTGAGTCAAAGCTGTCACCTAGTGACTTGATAAGGTCACTAATCTACAATGTGACTGGCTTGGTAGTGTCCCACTTCACTTTTCCAACTGAAGGAAAGTATTCTTGAAAATAAAATAATATACACATTATAAGTGAACCAAACTTACATGTGTTTGTCTTGGTAGACCTGATTGTTGTCATATTTTCATCAAGTTGCTTTAGCAGGATCTCACATAGATCCATCTGTATTCCCTTTGTGACAATCTTGTAAGCTGTGCTTATTGCTATTGATGATATGTTGTTTAGCCTGCTAGCTTGGAAGATTTTGTAACCTATCACACATGCACCAAACCTCAGTTCCTCATTGGTGATGGTGTTCACCTTAATTCCTCCGTTATCCCAAACAACATTGGTGAGTTTTTCAACTTCTGGTCGAGAGGGATGCTTATGTGCCTTAGGTTTTTTGGTTATGGGGTAACTTGTTACAACATGTTGTAACACCCCAAAATTGGCATCTAGCAACCCTAACCAATTTTGTTGCATTTGTCATTCTTCTGAATCATCAAAGTCCTATTGTACTAGGTAATTCAGAGTTTTAACTGACTCTACTCGACCTTAGTGTTAAATGCAAAAAATCCTAAATCTATATTAATCATACATCATATTTAATTCCTAAATATCTGCTGGCTAAAGCAAACCTTATGATCGAATTGATTTAATTAATAAAGTCCTAGCACTTTAATTAAATTAAATTCACCCTCTTTAGCTAAGACACATGAAAAACGAATTAACTAATATTTAATTGTTAAATAAATATCCTCATTTCAATAATTGAATTTAATTATTCAGATAATTGAGAAAAAGCAATTATGAGGTCATATTTATTTAATTAATTGAATATTATCTCAAAAATCTTATCTCTATTCAGAAATGGAAATTTTGAATTAATTATGCTTTAAAGAGAAAGAAAACGATTTAATTCAAATAAAACAGGATTAAATCAAAAAGAAGAAAATGGTTAAAACAGGAAGAAAACAATTTATTGAATTCTTTTCAATAAATCTTTCTAACTTAAACTGGCTTTTCTATCTATTTTATTTCAAAGAGGAAAGTTTCTATTATGATCATCTCTGAGTCTATAAAAGAACTCTCAGTCTCTCACTCAAACCCTTCCTGAATTTCTGATCATATGCATTGTTAGAATACTGAATTTTTGTCTCATTTATTAACATCTCATATAGAATAATTTCATATTGCAATAAGATAGTTTCAATTTCTAGAATAGTTGCATTGAAAATCATGTCTTAGATTATCTTACATCTCTCATTTCTTAGAATAATCTTGCATTGTATTGCATTCATGGAGATAAATCCTTCGTTCCTAGATTGGTCTATGGCTGTCAGACTCTCATTCTAAGAGCAATTTTGAAAACCCCATCTGGATAGAAGGCAACAGGTCGAATCATGTAGGCAGGCAAGATGAATAATCTCATATTCAGTCTTGTGTGTACCTGGTGAAGAAGGACTATGTTGAAGTGTATGGTGAGTTAAAATGGTCAAATTTACCACATACATTTTTGGCACCCACCATGGGGTAGGTACATTCTATTCTGGCCTCATTTCATTTCATCTTTTTCATTTTTTGCATTCTATCCATACTTCCGTACAAGTTCTGTTGTAATTTTGTGCAAACTTTTTGTACGTCTCATGCAAACTTTCTAGTTCTTTGCATGGCATACAACACTTCTTCACGTAATCTAGCATACTTTATCACATGAAATTACAGTCCAGAGCTTTCAATTTGATATTTCATTTCCTCAGTTTTCTAACCACCTGCTATTTTCTAACATCTGTGTTTCTCTAATTTTATCTTTTGAAACAACATAACAGTGGTTTGCAGGATGCTGAGACAAAGAAAAGCCATCATAAACTTCTGACATGTTTGATGTAGGACACTGATATGAAGAAAGACATTACAAGATACTAATGGGTTCTATTGTAGGATGTTTGTCGAAGACCTTGCATATTTTCACAACTTCTTATATCTGTTTTCAGTAGTTAAAACACACTTCGGTTGGTGCTTAAAATGAATCACTGTCTTGCGTGATTGAAGTTTTTTTTAGATTATAATCCTAAGAAATACATGAATGTATCCTCTCCCCTCACCTTTATGGTTCTTGGGTGTAAGAGAAATTCATGTGATTCTTCTAGAGTGGTTACCTTCCGATAGCTTTAGCAGAGCCAGTGAGAGTGGATGCCCAACCGATAACAGGCTAAAGCCAAGCCCTTCCAAACTGGTATACAAAAAATTCTATTGTGATTAATGTCACAATAGACAGGTGTGAATTCATTTTGGAAACCAAAATCTCCTCCAGTACCCTAGTGGTGCGTTAAAGTCCCGACATTGTTAAGGTGAAAGCCTTGCTTTGAAAGGATTGGGAGAGCCCCCTTTATTGGGAAAATAACTTGATCACAACCACCTGAATGGATGACCTTACTAAAAATTATTGTTCTAGTTTTCCAAAACCCCTCTATATGTAGGTGTGGAAGGTCAGAGACCAACTAAGATGCTCCACATTCTTACGGCTTTTAGTAGAGATAACAGCCCTTTGGGAAGCAATTCCTTTGGGGTCCAAAGCTTGGTATGCCTGAGAAGTGAGTGCATATGTAAGGAGGAGCCTGTGCTTCCAAGCTTCTAAGTTATCCACTAAGAGTAAGCATAGCTAAACTTTAGTTCAAGTGGGGATTCAACAGATATTGTCCTGGCTATCCTAGGATTGTGATGTTCTTGTTCTGGTACTACAAAAATTTTGTTTAATGTGTTTTGCGTGGGTGTATCATTTAAACAATCAAAACTATCGTCAAAACACACAAACTATCAATCTTCAACATGTCCAAAACAATCTGTAACTTGAACTATCTGTCAGAAAATAGCATGCTTTCATCTTGGAAAATGCAAACTGGTCTTAATAGTCTAATTTTGTAAACATCTTTTTTTCAACATTTGCATTGTTTCGTGCAAAATTTCTTGATCTTTGCATCATTCAGTGAGAATCTCCACGCGATATGTAGTATATTGTCACGCGATATTTGGAAACAGTGCCATTAATCTATCATTCTTTATTCTATCAAATGGTGTCATTCTTCACACGAAGAGAGCATTTCTTCATGCGGTTCGATGAGAAACTTTGCGCAATAGAGAATTTTGTCGCGCGAAACTGGAGTCTTTTGTCCAAAATAGTGAGTTAAAATCTGTCAGTCAGTTGTAGTTCTATCAAATCTAGTCTCTGATATGGGTCTATTTTTCTGCCATCCATCTTCACATAGTCTAAAACTTGGTTTCTTGGGTTGAGAACTACATGATTCTTGCTTAAACTGGTCTCATCTCATGTCTTTTTTATCTCTTTCATCTGTGTCATCATTCCTTGTGTCGCAATAGTCATCTCTTGGCTATTATAGCCTCATCTTAGATGATTTGCACCAAGGATACTTCACCTTTTGGCACGTTCTGTGCAATTACTTTGAGACAGTTTCAAGTTTGGTCCTAGTTCATATTTCCTTGTTTAAAACTTTGTCTATGATTGTAACAGATCAAAGTGGAAAAACATTTCCTTCAATCAATCAAGACAAATATATACTTTCCACACCAATACTGGCTACATCTAGCAAGGAATCATCTCGATCTCCTTCCCCAATATGAAAAACTTATAATAAATGGTCATTTCCTATGGATCTTAGTAGGGTTTGAAATCCTTTGTTTCAAGAAGACCCAAATTCAGAGAACACTCAATCTTTTCACATCGAGTCTTTACACTTTGAATCCTTTCATTCTAGCAATATGATAGATCGTAGTCAACTGGGTGGACCCTACTTAAACCAGACTAAAAACCCTCCTCTTCAAGAAGAGAAGGAGATAACCCAAGGGGATATCATAGAGGCCCGCAATAATAAAAAATTCATGAGAATGATGGTGGTCATAATAAAAGAAGAGAAGGAGAAATACCTTCTTTAATTATCCACCCAAGGTGCTAAACTTCCCTCTGATTACAAGGTAGAGACACTTATTGAGAAAGAGGAACAAAACTGAAAATTCTTGCTTGCAAAAAGAAATGTAAACCATGCAAGAGAAAATTTCTAAATTCTTGAAAGAGAAAGACAAACCTACTACTCAATTCATGCTAGAAAGCATCTATCCTTTCCCATTTGATAAAGATCTTCACATGCCTCCTTTTCCCAAAGGAGTTGAACTTCCTAAATATGACAAATACTTGGGTACATCTGACCCTCAAGACCATTTGAGAGAATTTGGTGCTCTTTCCATGGAATTCATACATGACACAACCTATCTTATGCATCTTTTCCCATGTAGTTTGGGAGGATCAGCTATGGAATGGTTTTCTAGACTACCAACTGGCATCAAAACTTTTGATGAAATTGCCAATTTATTTCTACAACACTATTCTCACAACATCCAACATCCGGTTCATATTCGAGATCTTTGCAACTTGAAACAAAACAATGGAGAATCCTTCTTGGCATTTCTCCAAAGATGGAGACAACTCTACACACGATATTCTCACAAGATACCTGAATCTGAAAAGTTGGACATCTTTTGTGATAATCTTCTTCCCAACTTTGGGTATCAAGTATAGCTACAAGGTCCTCTAACCTTTTATGACATGATTAAACAAGCTGTACAAATCAAGACATTTATGATCAAGAAAGGAGAATTGACCTTACACAAGGAAAATAAACAAGGGTCTTCTTCCTCAAGCAAAGATAAATCCAAATTTCCCAACAAGAACCAAAAAGTTGTGAATGATGGCTTTGTAGACAATGTGACTCCTAAGCCTTCCAAGGCTTCTTTTAATCTCACTACCATGATGCAAGCGGCCAAAGCCACTGAAAAGGCTATGGCAGATTCTAAACCAAGTACTTCACAATTTTTTGGACCTAAACCTTGGGCTCCTCAGCCCAAGCATGAATTCACTCCTTTAGGAGAACCTCTCGAGGCGGTTTATAAGACTCTTGTAGACAACAATTTACTTACTCCATTGAATAATTCATGACCTTATGATCCACAACCAAGACCCTCTTGGTGGAATGAATCTGCTTATTGTGATTTTCACTAAAACAAAGGTCATAAACTAGCTACTTGTCTTAAATTGCGGCATACAATCCAAGATCTCATCGATAGTGAGGTTATTGCTGTGGGAGGTCACAAAAAAAATTATGATCACCAAGCTTTCAAAGACCCATTTCCTCCTCATGGAAAAGGCGAATCATCTAAAGGAAAAAATACTGATGCGAAGGTCAACTATACTTACACCAATAACGACAATGTCACTAATATGGTTGAACCTGTTGACACTGAATATTGTAATGTCATCATTCTCAAGGGAAAGGAAGACACTTCCAAGTCTAAAACTCCTTTCAGTTTGTGAGGGTCTACACCTCAGTATTTTGAACAAGGATAGTCTCAAGTCAATGCTAATGTTCTTACTCAGTCTCATGATAAAATCATTCTCAAAGGCCCCGAGCCTTCTATATCTACATCAACCCAACCTTCATACAAAGCTAACATTGATTTTGTTACTAAGAATCCAAAAGTGGGTTCCTCATCTAATGCTACCAATTACAACATTCTTGATCAATTGCAACTTACTAATGCTCAGATAACTATTTTTGAGCTCTTGAAAATCTCCCTTGCTCACAGGGAAATCTTGGACAAAGCCCTCACTGAGGCAAATGTCCCAAAAGATCTTGATCTCGATCAATTTCAATCTATGGTAGGTCACTTGACCTCCTCACATTACTTTTCTTTCTCTAAGGAAGATGACCATTCTTTGAGTCACCCATATAATAATCCTCTGCACATTGAAGTCATGATAGGTCCAAAGTGTGTTCCCTGTGTTCTCATAGATAACGGTGTTGGCCTAAATATTTTCTCTGCTAGTTTCCTTATTGAGTTAGGCTATGGTGAAGATTGCATTGATGCTCGCAAAAATATTACCATTAAGGCCTATGATGAGGAAGAATGTAAATCCAAGGGGTTAGTTGTATTGACAATCATATTTGGTCCTGTTGAACGAGATGTTGTCTGTCAAGTGCTTGACATTCCTTTGGCATACAATATCCTGTTAGGAAGGCCATAGATCCATGAAATGTAGGCTATCCCTTCTACATACCATCAGTGCATTAAGTTCCCATTTCAAGGATCTGAAGTGACTATACCTACTAATACACGCTATGATTGCAATGCCCTCTTAAAATTTGCTGACATCCTTGTGCCTACCAACAGAGAATCTATTGAACTCCTTGAGGATAAATTAAAAGAAATGGAAAAGAGTTTGACACTCAAAGAAATTGATATGGGAGGATATCAGATTGAGCCTGTGCTATCTATTACATCTTTGCCTTTGTCTCCCTGTTCTTTTGGGAGACCTTCTAAGAGCACTAAACCTTCTATGGTTCCTCCTCCAACAAAGTATGGTGGCACCTTTTTACAAGACATAGTACCATTAGAATAAGCTAAAAATAGAGTTATCAAAGCTTGGATCTACAAAGGAGAAGACAATTCTGAAAATACTCCTCCTTATGACATAAAACCTGAGCAATATGGCAAAGGTTTATCTATTATGCAGCGTTTTGGCTATAAAGGAAATGGTCCCCTAGGTGCAAATCATAAGGGATTGATTGCACCACTTGAAGCCATTGGTCCCAGAACACATGACTCTATAGGTATAGGATTCCAGAAACTCACATTCCAACTAGGAATAAATAAGTTTGTACCTTGAGAAGATAAGAAACCAACACCTGAAGAGATACCTAAAATTGTGGAACCTAAAGATAGTTCTGATGAGGATACTTTTCCTTATCCTATCCCTCCAGATCTGGCAGCATTCTTTGCTGAGCCAGATAACTTTGTACCATGTGTTAGTACAGTAGACACTGATAGTGATTTTGATACCACCACTTCACTTGCTCCATTAACTTATGAAGAGTGGAAAGACATATATACTCTAAAACCTAGTCATTTGGGTGATTTATACATACCACCACCCTTTCAAGAACAGTTTAACTAGGAATTCCAGTCACTTCTCATTACACAAGAGACAGTTGATGCTACAAACACTACTAAGGTACCTAGGTCAACAGGTGCTCACTTGACCATAACAGAGGTTCTAGGTAGACCTCATCCCAACTGGGGACAAAGGGTTGATTTCACTCATGTTATTGACATGAGACCTAATCATGAAATAGACTCCCATGAATATGAGTTTGATAGCTTTTCATATGCCACTTCTGACAGAGATATAGATACAACTAATGCATATGAAAACCTTCTTGAAGTAGGTGAACAGTCTAGTGTAGGGTCAGATGAGTTTGACTCCCTAGGTGTTAACATGTCGCCTACTATGGTCACTAGGAATCAAAAGAATTCAACTATACCTCTGGATGAGATCACTTTAGGTCTTGAATTGCTTGTCCATGCCTTTGATGATTATACCATGAACGCACTTGAACCCATCACTCCTCTTTCACTTCACCATCCTGAGCTTATAGACTAGAACTCTACCTCACCATCTAATGAAGTCCTTACATTCTAGAATGATTACACTCTTGCCTGTTACCTCCATGTTGTCAAACCTATAACATCCTCCACTAGCGAAGAAAGTGTCAATATGACCAAGGTAGACATCAAGTATCTTAGTCACAAAATAAAAAGAAGAAAAAATAGTCGCTCTGATGGTGAAAACCACCTTGTGGCAATATTAGAGCCTAAAATAGTCAAACTAAAACACGTATCCAAGGGTGAAAACCTCTCTGAGGCACCTGAGGATGAGATACTTGATGCACTCCCAAGTCATTTTTAGGAAATATCATCTATTCTTATTGAACCAACTCAACCTATCAACTTAGGTACAAAGGCTAACCTTAGATTATTCTGATAGGGAGCCTCCTTGGTAACCTTCTAAGTTTTCTTGAAACTCTTAATAGGTCTCTCTTAGGACCTCTAGGGATTCCTCAATCCACCCTTCAACACCTTGAAGAATCAGCTCTTCCTCTCCAACCAAGGAAACTAACTATCATGTTAAAAAACACCATTCT
>MU225509.1:343601-383772 GCA_018584345.1 Thuja plicata | reverse complement strand
ATGGGTCATGCTTCTCAGTGAATTTGATATTGAATATGTGGAAAGGAAAGCCATTAAGGGCCAAGCAATAGTAGATCAGTTGGCAGAAGCACCTCTAGTTGATCATCAACCATTGCACATTGAATTTCCAGATGAGTCCATATTACTTCTTACACATCGATCATGGACTATGTTTCTTGATGGTTCATTTACCCAATAGGGGTTAGGTGTTGGGATACTGTTCATTACACCTCAAAGGTACTCTTTACCAAAAGCATATAAGATGTTGTTTCCTTGTACAAACTGTAGAAACACCGAGAGGGGGGGTGAATCAGTGTTTATCAATTAATTATATTTTAGCCAATTAAACATAAAACACATATGCATTCAAGAATCTTAACACAAGAACACATAACACATGATTTGATTACGGAGAACCTTGATTAGAGGAAAACTCTGGTGGGGATTAGTACCCACAAAATATTGTACTAGGTATAATGAACCTCTTAAAGTTCCTTTGCCCTGTTAGAAGCAGTCTTTACAAATTGAGTACAATGAACTGGTTAAGGGTCTGACCTTGTTAAGAGTCTTATACAATAACCCTATTAGGGGTGGTGGACTCACTGTCCAAGGACTCATTTTCCAATAAGATGAAGGCTACAAACCTCTGAATGTTGATATGCACTATATCAAAAATGAACTGTTGTAGTGACACTGTTGTCTGATTAGTTCTGTGTATGTGTGGATGCTCTTACCTCTTAAAGAGCTATATCATCTTCTAAATTCATTATACTATCACTCTATAACTTATTCTTACACAATAATCAACTCCTCTTGCACGCTGTAACATAACAATACATTACATACTTATATCTTTACAAACGAATAGGTGCGACCCAAAACATAACAGTTAGTCAGCCTTTTAACAAAATATACAACACTTCCAAACAAGTCAGCTCAAGCATGTTTAAAAAAAAATTAATTATATCATAAAAAACTTATAACTAAAGGCACATGGCCTTAGTATCACAAAATAATACACGCTGATCAAAACAATAGTTGACTTCTGTGCTCTGTATTCTGGACTGTTTCCTGGACTGTAGTGTACTAATCTATCTGTATCTTTTCCGTACTAATGTTTCATACCTTGTGTGTTTGGATCTAGCATGTATATACACCATAGAGTATATATCTAAGCACGCATATTCTGGTGTGATCTCTAACATGCGCACTGATGTGCTGATCACTATATCTGTTTGACTACTCTGTATTCTATACTTAGTCATTTTATCTCTTAAGTTATCTTTGATAGAAACTTAGTATGACTTTTTTTGCATGATTGATAACAAAAAATAAGCCATGCTTCCTTAAGAAGTCAACTTGCCAACCATCTCCCCCTTTGTCATTTATGGCAACAAAGGAATGTGGCTAAGTTACTCAAAATGACTTCATTCAAAAATGACTGTATATCATAACTTAATGATATAGACATATATACTACTCTGCATATACACATTCTATACTAATCCCCCTTTGACATGAATGACAAAGGTGTGCAAAAAATTGTAAGTCTTCATACTTACTCCATATATACATCTGGGTACACAACTTGAAGAGACTGAATCTCTTTCTGCCAGAATACTTTCATTGCATCAATTGTTTGGAGGTGTGCGCATAAAGCATATGTTAACTTCTCCATTTTCACTAGATCCAAGCAAGGACCTTGATCATAAGTCTGCATTGTGTCATCTATCTATTTGATTTTCTCAATAAGAACTACTAATGAAGGTGCAAGTGCATTTCTCAACTGAGTTTGTCTAACTCTTATCTTGCTTATTTCAATCTTTGCCTTCTCAATTTTGTCCAGTTGTCCTTGGTAGATGTTATTGCATATGTTCATGTCCTGTGTGGAATTCTCAATAGATTTTTTTATTTTTTCCACCATTTCTTTAGCTTCAACTATCTTTTTAGTGTGCTTAGAGGTGAGCTTCACTCTATCCATGCAGTTTGCTATAACTTTCTTCCCTTTTTCTGCCAACTCTTTTAGTATAGACTGTCCAATCTTTGGAGAGTTTAGATCCAAGGTAAAGTTCTTCACCACTTTATTCAATCTTTCCTTCTTATACTCATCTTTTGCAATCTTAGTAGCTATCTCTACTAAGCTGGTGAAGTGTGACTTGAAGTTTGTTAGTACACTATCCACATGTTCAACAATTTGAACTTTTGCAACTTTCTTATCAACAGGAACTAACTCATTCAGAATGTTTATTGATTCAACAAAGCGTGGGTTCCTCATCACATGTTTCTCCTTTGACTTTTCCATGGTAAGGATGCTAATCTTAATAAGATCTTCTTCTTCCCATGTGTCAAAACTTGCTGAATTAGGAGTTAACCTTAACAACAATGAGGTGGATGGTGATAGAATAGTATCCTGACTTGTGTCTAGACATTCACTTTTGATATGTACCTCTTTAACTAGTGACTCATCAACTCGAGTGTCTTTCTCCTTATCCAAATCTATTGGATCAATCAAAGGAACTCCATCTTGTTGTAAAGATGTATCATCAATGCTCATTGCTTCATCAACCTTATTCATATAGTTATCAGAAGCTGTCATAGATATCTTGACATTGTCAACTATTATAGTATCTTCTATATCTTTAGTTTTCTCAGTAGTTATTGTCACTGTGGGTGCAGAGACCTGTTGACCTATCATGGGTGCAATCTAAATTATTGGAGTTGTATCTTGCTTAGGAGAAGCTAGGGTGACCTTTGGTGTAGGCGTCATTGGTGGATACATGTGTCTATCCATAAAGACTTGTGTAAATGCCTTTTTAGTCTCATTTCCAACTTGTTCATATTCCTTGTTCATTATCTATAAAGTCCTTGTCTTACTATGGAGATGAGGCTTTACAAGATCTAGAAAAATAGCCTTCTCATCATGTGAACAAATAGGGAGAAGAGTATCCAGAGTTTCTTCTCTAATCTTCATGTCTTCCTCAATAGCATGTCTTTTCATAATTTCCAATACATTCCATAAGTTATCCGGTATCACTGTCTTAAGTTCAAGAAATGATTTCTTAAACTTGATCATATGAGATATGACCATGTAATGTATTTCTGTCTTATCAACTTCTTTATATTTGTCATAGACCTTTGAAAGTGTATCCAATCTACCTTCATTTATAATCCTATTCATCAATATGTTCAAGCTTGGTCTGAAACCTACCTCAGGAGGTGCTTGTGTATTCTTTGTAGTGCTCCTTGTGGTTCTTGAAGATGGATGACCTATGGCAGCTTGCTTCCTTCCTCTGGGTTTCTTGCTAGGAATAGAAGGTGGAGAAGTATCCAAGTCAATGGTGGTAGCAGACACAGATGTAATCTCCTCATTTTTCTTCTATTTCTTCTTCTAAGATTCATTAGTCTTCTCAATCTTAACTTTAGAAAATTTGGCTTCTTTTGCCTTATTCAAATCTTCTCGAGTGACTCCATGAGCTTTTAGTATGTTAGATGTGGTTCTGGATGCTCTCCTTTTATTAACAACAAGTTTTAGTTCAATATCCACTTCATCAGTCTTTTCTCTGTATGTCCCCCATCTAGGTTCATTGGGGTCTATAGGTGCTGACAATAAGACCTACGCATATCCCTCTAGCACATGGTCTTCAAATTCATATCCTAGTGGATGAATCCACTTAGTTCTAGGCTTAACAGCCTCCATGCATGTGCAATCTATTTCTACCATAAAACAAATTGTATCCATGTACTTGTCAACTATCTTCTTAGATAGTCTGACCCTGCTCTGCATTTTAACCCTAAATATCTTTATATCCATGTCCATTTTATCTCTTGCACTATTCTCTAAGGTGGCCTTAAGAGATATTTGTGTCATTGTAGGTTTGCCTTTGTCTAGATAGAGGTCTGCAACCTTTCCTACTATATGATGATATAAATAGATGATTAGAGATCCAAACCTGAATGTTTTGCTTCTATCATGTTTGATGATTATGATATTCTCAATCAACTGATCGCGCAAGATCTCACAAAGGTTGTACTAGGTGTTATCCTTTATTGCTACAAGGACTATTGCTGCAAATACACTATTCAACCTGCTTTCCTACTGGAACTCGTAACCAAGTATCATTGTCATGAGTTTAATGTCATCCTCCTTGATGGGGTCTACTGTCATACCATGCCTGTCACTTCTTGACAAACAAAGTTTCTCAATCTGGTTCTTAACATCTTTCCCAATGGGAAATACTGGTCCAGTCAACTGATGGACTAGGTCTGCGGTGATACGGACAGGGACATCACCAATCCAAAATAGATCATCATGAATTCTGTTTAATAGGATTTTTACCCATTCTGGTTCTTCAAACTCACGCGCATTTGAATACTCAATAATAGGTTTATCTTGTAGGTGTGTCAACTCATCTTTGAATGTGAAGTCCTTAATTAGCATTAATGCCATGTGAGAAGCTATATTATCATCTCCTAGTGATTCCTTCTTGCAGTATATGTACGTGCGGATATCTTCCATGTGAACAACACCAATTGGGGTTTTAGAGAAAGCTCCTTCCACATCATCCAATATAGACTTGAATGGATGCTTCTTAAATATGAATCTCTTCCTTTTTGCTACATCAAATACAACTGGGGTCGCCATTACTTACTTGGTGAATGTTTAAGTAGGGTTTCCACAAAATTCTGAAATAGCACGACAGCTAGGGCTTCATTTCAAACTGATTATCTGTTCGTTCCAACTGCCAAACTGTTATGCCTTCGTGCTTTGATGTCTTAGTGCTCCAATGCTCTTCAATTTATGTTCTGTTGAATGTAATTGTGAAAATGATCGACTACAAACTTCTTTTTATACGATCTGCCACATTTAATACTTGCAACCATACATAGAGATTTTCAAACTTTGATCCTGATGCATTTTAGATAATGCATGAATGCATATAGCTATAATATATGCTTTTAACCATGAATCTAAAGGTGCTTACTCAGAAGTGAGTACACCAACCGTGCAAGGGTTCTGAGCTAGAATAGCTCCCCCTAAGACCAAGAAGGTCTATTCAAGCAGAAGTAGAGGGTTCATCCACTGTGGATGCATCAAATACTTTGTCAACATCTTTGTCCTTCTTTACTTCAACCCAAACTATGCTTGAATCTTCATTTTCTTTGACAAAATTGACTTCTCCTTTCTCTTCAAATAGAGACTTTTTGGGATCTTCTTGTTTCTGAGTTTTGGATCTACAAAACTTTGTGATATGTCTAGCCTTTCCACATGTGTGACAAATGATAGGAGGTCTGATGTTTTTCTTTAGCATGTTGCATTTCTTTGCTGTGTGTCCATTGTAGTTACATATTTGACATGTAGTGTTCTGCAAGTTCTTTTGAGGTTGATTTCTCTAATTGTTTTGATTCATTCTTCTTTGATTTTGTTGTGACTGAGTTCTATAATGTATAGCCCTGTGACCAAATTTATTACAAGAGAAACAATAACCATTAAAAGGTCTTACCTCTTTGCAATCTCTTTCCAAATGCCCATGTTTATTGCATGCATAAAAAGTTATATTAACTTGTTTGATTTCCTTTTTTGGTGGTTCAGATATAACCTCTATAGTATTTTCAACTTTCTTAGCTTCTAAAGATGCTTCAAGTGTTTTTTCCTTCTTTTGTGTTGATTTGATTTCATCTTGTGCTGTACTGAATCCAAGACCAGTAGTGTTCCCCTTTTTTCTTTGTGCATTGAGCTGGGATTGAATCAAATCAGAGTTTGTGTGGAGTTTATCAATCTTATCCTTTGCTTCTGTTAATTCAGTTTCCAACTTCTTCTTCATGTTTTCCAGTTCCAAGACTTTCATGTTTGCCTACAAAAGTTCATCTTCCAATTGTTTGCTTTCTTTTATCTTGTCTTCAATGGTGTTCTGGCTATCTGTAAGCTGTTCCTCCAGATCTTCAAGTTTATCCTTTAGAGATTTATTCTCTTCATTAGGATTTTTGACCATTTGTCCTAGATCACTTGTAAAAAATCTTTCAAATATTTTCTTAGCCTTTTGATAAGTATTTGAGAGCCATCGTTTTTCAATCTTAGTTCTTTATTTTTCTTCTCAGATCTGTCAAGATCTTCAAGAGCTGCTTCAAGATTCTTTTTCAAATGTTTTTCTTCAGCTGAGTCCATGATATCCTCAAGTGGTTAAACTTTCTTACAAAGGACCAGAGCTTTGATACCAATTGTTAGAAACACTGAGAGGGGGGGGGGGTGAATCAGTGTTTATCAATTAATTATATTTCATCCAATTAAACATAAAAAAAATATGCATTCAAGAATCTTAACACAAGAACACATAACACATGATTTGATTATGGAGAACCTTGATCAAAGGAAAACTTCGGTGGGGATTAGTACCCACTAAATATTGTACTAGGTATAATGAACCTGTTAAAGTTGCTTTGCCCTGTTAGAAGTAGTCTTTACAAATTGAGTACAATGACCTAGTTAAGGATCTAACCCTATTAAAAGTCTTATACAATAACCCTATTAGGGGTGGTGGACTCACTGTCCAATAAGATGAAGGCTATAACCCTCTGAATGTTGATATGCACTATATCAAAAATGGACTACTGTAGTGACATTGTTGTCTGATTAGTTCTGTGTATGCATGGAATCTCTTACCTCTTCAAAGAGCTATATCATCTTCTGACTTCATTATATTGTCCCTCTGTAACTTCTTCTTACACAATAATTGACTCCTCTTGCACACTGTAACATAACAATACATTACATACTTATATCTTTACAAACGAATAGGCGCAACCCAAAACATAACACTTAGTCGGCCTTTTAACAAAATATACAATGCTTTCAAAAAATTTGGCTCAAGCATGTTTACAAAAACATTAATTACATCATGAAAAACTTATAACTAAAGGCGCATAGCCTTAGCATCACAAAATAATACACGCTGATCAAAATAGTAGTCGGCTTTTGTGCTCTGTATTCTGGACTATTTCCTATATAGCAGTGTACTAATTTGTCTGTATCTTTTCCATACTGATGTTCTATACCTTGTTGATTTTGATCTAGCATGCATATACACCATAGAGTATATATCTAAGAACACATATTCTGGTGTGATCTCTAACACGCGTGCTGATGTGTTGATCACTGTATCTGTCTGACAGCTCTGTATTCTGTACTTAGACATTTTATCTCTTAAGTTATCTTTGATAGAAACTTAGTATGAATTTGTTTCCATGATTGACAACACAAAATAAGCCATGCTTCCTTAGGAAGTCAACTTTCCAACACAAACAACATTGTTGAGTACGAAGCCTTAATCAATGGTATGAACATTGCCCTTTAGTGGCGAGTAGACGAACTCAATGTTCTTGGAGATTCACAGTTAGTCATCAATCAAGTCATTAATATCTATCAGACAAGGGATGAGAAGTTGGTGCCTTACAAATGGTTGGTTGATGCTCTCAAGAAGTATTTTACTCACATCACATTTCAACAAGTTCCAAAGGAAAATAATAAAGTAGCAGATTCCATGGATACTCTCGCCTCTATGCTATAGATGCCAAAAAATGATTTTTGACATGAATTCCTAGTGGAGATGTTATGCCACCTAGCCTATGATTCCCCTGATTCCTAGATGATCTGTTCTATTATTGGACATGATTCATCTCGCTACCATAATATCTTTTCCTACCTTCGTGACCAGATTGTTTCGGACACTTACACCCGGAATGAGAAACATCACTTAATCCATAGTGCTTCATGGTTCATCATCATCGCTAATGATTTGTATAGACATGGTCTAGACGGTACCCTCCTTAGGTGTTTAGAACTTGATGAGTCCAAATGAGCATTAGTAGAGGTACATGAAGGCATCTGTGGGTCTCACTCTAATAGCCTAACATTGGCCCGTAAACTTATTAGAGCTGGTTACTATTGGCCAGATATGGAAAAAGAAGCAACACGGTTTGCTAAGTCTTGCAAACAATGTCAATTACATGGAAAGCTGATTCATGCTCCAGCCAAGGAGCTTATTCCATTCATTACTTTCAAGCCATTTCAACAATGGGCCTTTGACTTGGTGGGTCAGATTTACCCTTCGTCCTCTAATGGACATAAGTTTATAATCACAGCTACATACTATTTTACTAAGTGGGTGGAGGTAGTCCCTCTCACCATTGCCAATGGCAAAATAGTAGCTATGTTTATTCTTAACTACATCATCTGCAGGCATGGTGTACCCTCAACAATTATCACTGATAATGGGGGACAATTTAAAAACAAGGATTTGATAGAGTTATGCTCTAATTTTAAAATTACTCAACATTGGTCTTCCATCTATTATCCTTAGGGTAATGGATAGGCGGAAGCATCCAACAAAAAAATCCTTAAGATCTTGCATCACACAGTGCATAAATCCAGATGAGATTGGCATCTCCAAATCAATCCAGCTCTTTGGGCATATAGGACAAGTATAAGAACACCAACAAGGGCTACTCCCTATGCTTTGGTTTATGGATCCGATGCTATGTTACCAACTGAGGTTGAGATTCCTTCTTTGCGAGTCTCTCTGAAAGGCCTCATTACTGATGAAGGTAATAGAATATCTCGGTTACAAGAGCTAGAACTACTTGATGAACATCGACAAGTGGCATTCAATAACCTTAGAGAATACCAGAAAAGGATGTCCAAGAGCTATAAAAAGAAGGTTAGACCAAGAGATTTCCAAGTGGGTGACCTCATTCTAAGGGAGAACCCTAAGAATCAACAACATCGGATCCAAAAAGGGAAGTTTGAACCAAATTGGCTTGGTCCGTATGTTGTCACTATAGTGTTTGGGTCTGTACCTATTAACTTTCTACTATTGAAGGAGAACAACTCAAAGATCCCATCAACGCTCTTTATTTGAAGCCGTTCTATAGCTGAGACATGTTTAGTGTGCTCATGTATATAGTAAAGTCCTGAAAAAATTCTAAAAATTTGAAAAAGTCCTAAAAAAATGATCATCTTAGTGAAAACCTAGCGATAGGTGCTTTGATGTATCTCCAAAAAAAATCATATATTCCAAAAATATAAAAAAAAAATTGAAAAATTGAAAAATACAAGAAAAAAGAGAAAAAGAAAAAAAGGTGCCATTGATGAAAACCTGGCAAATAGGCGTCATGGTAGCAAAAAAAGAATTTCTGCCAAGAAGGTGAAAACTTGGTAAATAGGCGCCTGTTTTTCCACAATGCTATATCTATCACAACACCACTTGGCTTTATGCATTGCTTCTTTCCTACTTTCATTTGCTTTAAGTTCCTGTCAAGACACCAACTCACATGGATTGAAACTAGTCATACTCTCAGGGCAACCCTCTTGATCTAGGGGGCACTTTCCTTTTATCTTTTAAGGATCTTCTTCACATTAGTCACCAGTGGTTATCACTACGTCTACCTATTGATTTCTAGCTTATACTATGATCACTTCATTTGAGCATCTCTCTCGCGTCGGTCACCAGTGGTTCTCACTGCGTGTGCCTACTGTCGCTGTTTTATCGAGACTGCTCACATTTGTTACAATTGGAGTTGTATTCAAATGCTCTATCTATCGATACTCAGTCTTGACAATTCTATGCTTTAGTTTGTACATATCTCTCAGTCACTTTTGTGACACTCTAGTTCCTTTGTGAACCCTTCCTGACTTGACATTGATTCAGCGTCATACACTTGGGGGCAATCAAATCTAGTTTGTCCTCACAACATATGTCAAGTTAGTCATCATTACTTGGGGGCATAGGCCCCCCATTTGATCACATCTTTGGTTTACACCTGAGTTAGTAATCTTGTCACTTCTCAAGGACAACTCGCTACTAACACAAACTGGTGTTTTTCAACACCACCATAAATAGTGTTTTTTGACACTATCTTTGGACACATCTATGTTTTTTAACACACATCGAATATCTCAAATGCAAACATCTATCGATAACAATCAAACACAATGGACTCACAAGCACAATGGTGTTTTTCAACACCTCATACATATATACATTCACAAAACTTTGAAACTAGCTGAGCTATGCTTGAATATTTCTTTGTATGCTATCTTTCTCATGGATTTCATTGATATTTTCTTTGTCTACCGCTTGTTGGTATTGTCCCAATGATCCAGCAATGTAAAATAAATAGGGTGTATGTGATAAGAGCTCCCACACTAAGGTGGAATAGCCTCACATTCCTTGATCTTATTTATTTGTACGCCATGGTGAGGTCGGTACTATCTCCTTGCTTGTTATTGCTCTATTTGTTATTGTTTTGTTTGTTATTGATCTATTTGTTTACGCATGATCACACGCATGGTTATCTTGGCTTTGAATGCCTTGATATTGGTGTACTCTTGCAACATCAACTGGAAACAATGATCAGGTCATCTTGGCTTTTGTGCCCTGGTGCTTACGTTTGTTTCCTCCATTTTATCCGATGCAAGTCATATTCATATCCTTATGGTTGCATTGTGGCACCAGTAAGGGTTGTATCGACTTCGCTGTTCCAAAAAAATGCTCAATGATGATGATTTTACAATGGGTCTCACAACCATGTCCTAGAATTACACTTTCATATTGCATCTAGCATATAATTGCATTTTCATATTGCATCTAGCATAGGATTGTGTTTTCATTCTAGACTTGCATTGTGGCAGCAATTCAATGTTCTCTTCTTTGCATTCTCCTGGGTTCATACATAGGGGAGTTCTTCTTTAGAGTCTTGGTTTCATCATGACTGCCCAAGTGTTTTATCCTCGCTCTCTATCTTCACCTATATGCTCAACCCATTTTCGGGATCAAAATCTAAATCGGGATCGAAATCGAAATCTGACACTTCTATATAGCTCAAAATCGCATTTAAAATTTTTTGGAACCGACGCGATCGGACACCTGTGCATTCAACTTTCTGACATCGCTTTCTTGTCAGAATCATATCATATCATCATTTTATGAAATCTTTGACTTTTTTTCCTCAAAATTCAACTCTAGTCAACTCTGGTCAACCCTATTCAAACTTGGTCAACCAAACCTTGAAATCACTTGACATTGATTCTAAATCTTTTGAATTCTTCCATAATCTATTCTGAGTTCTTCTTGATCTCTAACTCAACATCTATCTATGATTTTTCACTCTCCATCATCAATATGACGTGTCATCTTTCTATTTCACTCTCGAGGGGGCAGGATGATTACATCATTAAATCTATTTCAATCAATCTGATTTGATTTTCAAAAGTCCTCATTGCTAGGGGCATCTCATCACTTGGGGCATGTTCAATTTTTTGTACCTCACAGTAAAAACTGGATACTCCATAATCAATAAGGGCATCTTTGTTCCATACATCTTGTCATCTTTTAAGTATTTGAGCAATCTAACTTAGATTCTTGAGGATCAAGCTCCTTTCTGGAGATGGTTCTCAAAAACTATCTTTTTGGGACAGGTATCGGGGTAATCTAACCCTGACTCCTGATAATCAAGCTCCATTCTAGAGATGAATTTGAACCTCTATTTACTATCTTTTGAGACAGGTATCGGGGCAATCTAACCCTGACTCCTGAAGGTTAATCCTCATTCTGGGGATAGCTTTGTGAAAGATGTCAATCTTACTAGTGTCTTAGAAATCTAACCTAGATATTGGGGAACTAAGCTTCATTCTGAAGATAGTCCTAAAATCTCTATTTGACTATGTTCTTTATGGATAGGCATCGGGGCATTCTAACCCTGACTCCTGAAGGTTGAGCCTTGTTTTGAGGATAGTCTTGTTAAAGATATCAATCCATTAGGTATCGGGGCATTCTAACCCAGATCCCAGAGGATCAAGGTTCGTTCTGAAGATGACCCTCAAAAACTCTACTTGACCAGTGTCTTGGAAACCTAACCTAGACTTTAGAGAGTCAAGCTCTGTTCTGGAGATGGCTCTAAAATCTTTGCATCATCAAATTTCAAATCCATTCTTCTGTGCTTCAGGCATCAAACTATTCTTTGAATCAATGCGCTGCTCGCACATCAATTCAAAGAGGGGAAAAATGTAACACCCCAAAATTGGCATCTAGAAACCCTAACCAATTTTGTTGCATTTGTCATTCTTTTGAATCATCAAAGTCCTATTTTACTAGGAAATTCTGAGTTTTAACTGACTCTACTCAACCTGAGTGTTAAATGCAGAAAATCCTAAATTTGTATTAATCATACATCATATTTAATTCCTAAATATCTATTGGCTAAAGCAAACCTTATGATCGAATTGATTTAATTAATAAATTCCTAGCACTTTAATTAAATTAAATTCACCCTCTTTAGCTAAGACACATGAAAAAGGAATTAAATAATATTTAATTGTTAAATAAATATCCTCATTTCAATAATTGAATTTAATTATTTAGATAATTGAGAAAAAACAATTATGAGGTCATATTTATTTAATTAATTGAATATTCTCTCAAAAATCTTATCTCTTCTCAGAAATGGAAATTTTGAATTAATTGTGCTTTAAAGAGAAAGAAAACAATTTAATTCAAATAAAATAGAATTAAATCAAAAAGAAGAAAATAGTTAAAACAGGAAGAAAACAATTTATTGAATTCTTTTCAATAAAGCTTTCTAACTTAAACTGGCTTTTCTATCTATTTTATTTCAAAGAGGAAAGTTTCTATTTTTATCATCTCTGAGTCTATAAAAGAACTCTCAGTCTCTCATTCAAACCCTTCCTGAATTTCTGATCATATGCATTGTTAGAATACTGAATTATTGTCTCATTTCTTAACATCTCATATAGAATAATTTCATATTGCAATAATATAGTTTCAATTTCTAGAATAGTTGCATTGAAAATCATGTTTTAGATTATCTTACATCTCTCATTTCTTAGACTAATCTTGCATTGTATTGCATTCATGGAGATAAATCCTTCATTCCTAGATTGGTCTATGGTTGTGAGACTCTCGTTCTAAGAGCAATTTTGAAAACCTCGTTTGGATAGAAGGCAACAGGTCAAATCATGCAGGCAGGCAAGATGAATAATCCCATTTTTAGTCTTGTGTGTACCTAGTGAAGAAGGACTATGTTGAATTTTATGGTGAGTTAACAAGGCCAAATTTACCACATACACATGTAACACATCCTTTGTGATCTTCTTGGGTTCATCTAACCATAGCTTCTGGTCGTGCATTCTGCTAAGTACCAACCTAATGCTGTTGGTTTTGAAAACCCTCAAGAAATATAGGGCATTTGTTATCCCTTTAACCTATAAGTGTTTGTGTTCTTCCTTTAGGTTCCCTTGTTCATCACACAACTTCTTGTAAGCTTGATCTATCTCTAGATCACCAATCTCAATGATCTTGCAGTGAATATATGACCTAAAGTCTTCTATCAACAAAACCCTAGGTGGAATTTTTGAAAATGTGCCAGAATCATTGGGTTGCGATGTAATCTCTAGGAATATCTTGTATTTAGGTTCCACACAAGTGCTATTCTTTATCAACTTAATGCCATTCTTTTTATCACTCTTCAATTTTACTATTCTTGAAGTGGTTGCCATTGTGTTTCGAATCTAGGGCTTTTTCAAAAATGATAACAGAGTTATTTTGTACGCTCGGTACTTACTTTGTTCTATTTAGCTTGTAAGTGAATGGTTTGGAGTGCATTGTATCGAGTTAAGGACACTCTGTTATCTTCTCTATTTTTGCTCTATTTTCACTCTACTCTATTTGCTCAAATCATGTGTGAAAAATGAAGTGCTTTCATCGAGTATTTATAGACTTTTTCCCTAAGTCTATCATAAATGCTCAATAAATCGTTGGGTCATGAAGACGGAGTTTTTTGGGAAGAATCTCAAATAACATTCTTGGTGTTGATAGGATGCTTGGGATGGCTGTTAAGATTGTTTCTTTCATCGATGGATCTCGGTGTTGTGTCAAGACAACTTTGTGACTTTGCTTCCTTACAGATGGGTGTCGGGCTACATTAGCAACCTAGCCTTTTTGTGTGTTGACCCACAATTCTTGGCAAGTATAGACAGCTCATCCTTTTATGTTCATCGATGATTTTCAGTATGTGATTACTAGCGGGGTTGTTTTCTCAGAATTGTGATAAGTAACATAATATGCATCTTTATTCATGCAGATTTTTACTATCTATCAATTTGTATAATGGAACTGATGCAAAATATGACTTGGTGTAGTGCAGTTTGATACTTACTTGTTCATCTTTAGGTGGGGGTGGATATGTCACCAGATCCATGGGATGAGGTGTCACCTACTACATTGCTTTCTTGATGTCTTCAATGGTGTTACCATTTGCAAAAGTGATGGTTTTTGTTATTCGATCTTTATAGTCCTTCTTTAGATGTCCAACCTTATGACAGTGCAAACATACCATTCCTGGGTTGGTCTAGCCTCTAGACCTTTTGGTCCATTTTCTCATTCAGTTTTCAGCTATGTGACCATATCTACCACATGTTGTGCAGTTTATCCATGTATTGTAGTCCCAAACATATGAATTACTGACTCTTCTCAGTTTATATGCATTTTCTTCATTTTTGGGATTCCATGCTTCAATTATTTTCTTCCTGCATTCAAGAGATGTGTGCCCATGCATTTTTTAGGTGGGACAATACTTTTCCATATAGGTTTCCTTCTTTGGTTCCTTCACCTTTGATTTAAATTCATGTGATTTATGTCCTTTCTTGCTACAATTATAACAATGTCCTATGAATTTAAATGTGGATTTAGGAATACCTTTAACTTTTCTCCTGCAGACATTTGAGGTGTGGCCTTTATTTCCACAATGATTGCATGTTAGCTTCCTTGGTCTAGGATTAGTGTAGGCATCTTTGGATCAAATTCATTTGATGACTCTCCATGCTCCATGTACCCTAGTCCAGTGTTGGTGTTGGCTCTTCTTTGTGCATTCAAGAATTCATCCATCCTTTTTGTACTCTCTTCAGGTCTCTTAATCATGTTATTATGTTTTTGTTGAATTATAGCCTCATGCTTTAGTTATTCATTCTCTTCTCTTAGTTCACCAATAATCTATATTCTTTCATGGAGTTACACATTCATTTTGTTTTCTTCTTGACTCATAAGAATAATTTGATTAGTTACCTCATGGTGATGCTCTGTAAGTCTTTGTATCTCAGACTCCTTTTCTTGTAGCTTGTTTGTGATCTTTATTCTATAATCAATAGCTAGTGTTCTTTCTTGTTCATCTTGCCTTGCATTGTTCATGGCATCAATAATTCTTACCATTTGTGTCTCTTGACCAATTTGAAGAGATTTGACTTGTCCAACTAGATGTAGATTGATCTTAGTTAGGCTTGTGATGCTTTCTTCTCATGTATCTGATGCCTTACTTATATTTGATCCTAATGACTCAAAGAACTCTAGAATCTCTTCCTCTTGATAATCTGTCTCATTATAGAAAGAAGCCATATTCTTTCTTTCATCCAGCAGTTGTCTCATACTGATTGTAGCTTCTTTATACTGTTCATAGAACATCTAAATTTCAAGTTTTTTATTCTCAATATTTTGATCAAGTTTATTCTTCTCCATTGTATGATCTTTTCTCTTAAGCCTTTAATATTTCAAGAAGAGACTCAATTCTGATACCAATTGTTGGGATTAATGGGAAGTAGTATTGAGAGGGGAGGGGTGAATCAGTACCTTTGAAACTTTTAACTCTTTTCACCTTTCATCATTAGTAATCAAACTTTAATGTATTACCGACCATATCTAATGTTCTTTCTTATGCATGTAGTATTAATTCATAAAATTAATTGTATGAAACATTCATGAAAGTAATAGACACATAACACAAGATATGATATTGCAAAAAACTCATGTTAGGAAGTAAAAACTGCGATGGGGATGGCACCCACTAAAATTCACTATCTACAGAATGGAAGGGAGACGACCAGGGCTTACAATTTGATCACTTTTGATGATCCGACCTATTAGGAGTATTAATGTGGAGACCTGTTAGGATCTACCTTGTTAAGAGCTTTAGCAACACTGATGTAGTGTGCACTTGGTTAAGAGATTTATAATAGGACTGTTAAGTCCACCTTCCTTGAAAGGATTTCTTAAGTGTACCCCACTTGTTAGAATGTGTACAATATGTTTGACCTGACTGTATGCAATCTATAATTGTTGATTATAGATCCATTAAAGCTTACAGTATATGAATATCACCTATAGTGCAGATTGATTAATACCTTTTCCTACTCGTCGGTAGCCTTTTTTCTATTCTTGACAACTAATTTGATCTTTTTCTGTGCTTCTGCATGAATTCTCTTGTCTGATCCTTAGATGTTCTCAGTGGATAAAATCATCATCAAACAACAAGTTCACTATTGATTGAGCATCTATTTATACAAGTATTTGACCTATTAGAATGACGCTTTACAATGTTAACTCTAGATCCAAGGTGTACAACTTGACCTTGATCCTTTAGTTTGCATGTTTTAAATTAGTTAAACTAATAAAAACAATAATAAATACATTGCTTTTCCCTCACATAATGGATTTTAAAACAAATCAAGAAGATAAATATAAAACTTTAGTGATTTATCTGATGTGGAAAGTCAAATCCACTTTTTGCAGGATGTAACTGATTGTCGGTTCTTGATCGTCGGTGTGAACTAAAAGTCTATCAGTGTTCCTTCTTTGAACTAATCATCGGGTTCCCTTCATCTGTTGGGTTCCACTCTTGAATTTTTCATCGGGTTGCACTGTTGGTTACTTGTCGGGTTCCTTTGTCCTTTTTGTCATCAGGTAATACTGAATAGTGTTCATAGGGATGCTTTGTACTTGGCAGTATCGGTAACCTTGGCATCGGGTAGTGTTGTGCTCTATCTGTTAGTGTAGTATAAACTGATGGTGTTTATCATTTTTTTCCTTGCATATACTAATGGAAAAATATAATGTCTTCAGGATTTTGAAAATTCTAGTTTTCATTGGTTATTATAAGGATTAGAAAATTGAAAACGATCCTGAGGAATGCCTTTTCTTGGGGCCCATGGCCAGCGTTGAGAAAAAAAGAATACTTTCTCATCCTCTCCTATTTTTTTGTTCTTATTAGGAAGGTGTTGGTTCTCCAAATTTTCCACCAGCTTGCACCGACAATCCTTATTTTTTTGTTGAAAGTGAGGGCAGTATTTAGTTAGCTTTGCCTCGACATATTCATGCTTCTTTTTGGCATGCATTGTATTTAGGTGTCCAGCAACATCATTGATAATATCTTTCCTGAAATCTGACAATAGGTTTGAGATTTCCATCTTAGAAATGCCTGAGGTATTTCCTTTAGCAAGTGTGGATCAAAATCCTCTTCCCTTCTTTATAGTTGATCTTGAATAGTTAAGGAGTATTTTCTTATGATCATCCCAAGAATATTGAGATATATCTCCTCTAGCCAGTTGTCATTTTCTCCTTTAAGAAAATGATTTTTTGTGAATCCTCCTCCAACACATGTTGTGGATTCTTCTGCAAATTGTACAAGAAGTGTGAAATGTAATCTTCCAGAGTTTCATCTTCCTTTTGTGACATTCAAAAAAGGTCATCTCCTCTCAAGTCACCCTCTTTATACTTTTGCAGAAATAGAGTCTGCATCTCATTCCAATTGGTTGCTGCATTAGCCCCTAATACCATAAACCATCTTAGAGATGAATCCTTCAATGTTGCTGGAAACAACTTGAGTTTGTGACTATCAATGTTGTAGTCAAAGCTTCGACAAAGAATGTCAAACTCAAACAGAAAGGTGTTAGGGTCTTTAGTTATTAGGCCATAGAACTTTGGAAGTGGAGTAGTGAGTATGTTTTTGAGGTTAGCATTATTGATAAGGCTAGGAATATGAAATGGAAAGGTAGGATGTGCCATTACTAGAGGTACATGGAAATGAAGTTTCTACTGGGAAGTAACATTAGCCAAAGGATTATGAATAACAAATGCGCTTGGGGTGGAATTGTCAAGAAAACTGGCCAAAATTTTAGCAAAAGGTCAAAGGTCAAATGGATCAAAAGGGTCTTCTTCAGATGAAGATGCTGAAGGAAATTCAGGACTTGAATCGACAAAAGGTAATTCAACTTCTTCAAATTCTTCATTTAGATTAACAGGTTCTCTTGGAAGAAAGCTTCCATAGACATCTTGTCTTCTTCCTCTTTGATGCATGCAATTAATTATGTAAACTTGTGAGGCAAGTTAAAGACTACAAAATACTATCCAGAAAACATGAAACTATCTAAAAAAAATGACTCAATAAGGTCCTCAGCTTGACACCATCCTCTATGACAGTGCCAAAAATGAACCCCACAATAGGTAATAATAATCATGCCAAAGCCTCTCATAGGATTAGTGTATTCAAACTAAGTATTATTTTACCTATCATGAAGTATATTTAAATTGTCAACCCAAGGACATATACTTGAAATGGGACAACACAGTTTGTAAACTAAGTCTCTCATAGATTCATGTTACTTACGCTGCGTGAAGGGAAAAACATGAAATGAACTTATACTATTGTTGTAGGAAAGTAAACACACACATATACTTAATGAAATTGATGCTGACAACTATAAGTTCAACTTTAACCTATTCTACCAACTCAAAGCATTCACTATGATTATCCCTGCAGGTGCTGCAAGAACATACACAAGTTATAATGCTACAGGAGGAAAAAATGAATTCTACTTGAAATGCTGTAAATGCTTAAACAACTTAACCTAGTATACTCTATTCCACCTTCCAAGTGGGCCCCCTTAGTTAGCTTTTGTTAACTATCAACACAAAATATAAATCAAAATCACTTCTTCATTGTATTTCCAGAAAAACTGATTACATAATAGTAAAACAATACATGAAACTAAAAAAGTAACTTTGCTTTCAATTGCAACAATGATACAATCATCCAACTAACTAGAATCTAATAATCATATCCCTTTATATAGAGGATTTATATTTATTTAAACATAAAGATAAGGTCTGACTAATTCATGCCATAAAGGAAGGATAATGAAACAGTCCACAACAAAATATCATAAAGACCGAATAACCGCTTCAACAGAGTATTGACCAGAGAGGAATATAGCATAATTGTGTTCCTATATTCCCTGAAATGATAGTTCCTTCAATTCATTAGGAATTTTTTTCAGTGTTATAATGGTTCTCCTCATCGTAACTGGGATGACATCACTTCTTCATCAATGTTTTCAATCCACTGTCAAGCCGCTCCTCTTTCCCTAGAAGGTTAATAACACATGCATATATATTCAAGTTTTTAACCATTGAACTTAATCCAAATGTTAGGACATACATTCAAATGATTATATGAAATACTAAAAAATATATATAATATTTAGAAAAATATATAACTACTATCTATCCATAGGTTTTATGGATCTGACTGTACTTATAGTATGTACATAAGTTCAAGTACTTAAAAGTCTCAACAAGTGTTTTGGAAATGTCTTAGAATAGAGCATAAAAACAATATGAAATAAAGACAAATTATTTCCCCATCAACGCCAATAGGTTTCTTCTTTTGAGATAATATCATGATAGTTAACAAGAGATTTCTTCTCTTCCTCTCTGATACCCTCAAAAAAAACATAATGTCGAATACATTCCTGGATGATTTTTAAATCTTGTTTAGCATTATTCTTCTACTAGAATATATCACCAAAAATTACTCATTCCATAATTTAAACTTATCTTTGATATTTCTAAGTTTTTTTGCAACATTAAACATAGTTGTCCCATCCACTCTAATTTCCCACCACCCAAATATTCTTTTTTCAAGATCTCGGTGGCTCATCCACATTTTTTCAAAATAAAAGGGGTAGTTTTTGTGCCCAAATGAAGGATCAACTTCTAAAACAATAGGGTAATGATCAGACCCAAATCTGACAAAAGAAGATAAAGAGAAACAATATCTAGTTAGACAGTTCTGAGAAATAAGGGAAATCTTCTCTAGATATTATCTTTACCTGAGTGCCTATTAGACCAAGTATAGTTTATTCCCTGTAGATCCAAATCTATAAGACCTTGATTGTTTATAAAATCTATAAGCTCATTTCTTCCCTCATTTTGAGATTGAATTCCACCATATTTTTACAAGTCATTTAGGGGGGTATTGAAGTCCCTCATCACCAGCCAACACTCATCCTTAAAGATTTGTCTTCTTTCATAATTTTTTTTTCCAAAACTTGGATCTATTCACTTTAGAATTTGGAGCATAAATGTTCACGATGATCAAACTAAAATTGTCTCTAATATTATACATTCTGACCAAAATCATATTGAAATCTTCAAATGTAATCTATCTACGGATGGTTTTCTAGTTCCAAAATATAGACGTTCCTCTTGATGCTCAAGTTGAACGATGTATACACTATTGTTTCTAATGGGATGAAATAAAATCTGTTACTATTAGAGTAACCCCTTAAGAGTGAAGTATGTACTAGAGCAAGAATTTGTCTAGTGGATGGCAGGAAGTTTCTGTATGGCATGAAACATAATAATGTTTTTTTTACCTCACTACCTAAGGAGTCTAAGAAGAATATCTTGGAAGAAGAATATCCTAAAGAAATCATTGGGTTGTTGAATGAGTACACTGACATAATATCTGATAACATGTACCTCATGGATTACCACTAGTGAGAAGTATTAGTCATTGCATGGATTTGATACCAGGGGCTAGTCTTCCTAATAAATTAGCATATCAGATGTCACCGATAGATAATGAAGAACTCAATAGGCAAGTGCAAGATTTTTTGTAGAGAGGGTTGATCAGAAAAAGTTTGATTGCATGCGTAGTTCCTACAATGTTAGCACCTAATAAAGATGGAAAATGGAGGATGTGTATTGATTCAAGAGCTATAAACCATATTACAATTAAGTATCAGTTCCTTTTACAAGGATGGATGATTTGATGGATTTTTTGAGTGGGCTAAGTAGTTCACCAAGATAGACTCTAAGAGTGGATATCATCTGATTACAATCATAGAAGGTGATGAGTGGAAGAATCAAATTTAAGACAATTGAAGGATTGTATGAGTGGTTGGTTATATTTTTTGGATTGTCTAATGCACCTAGTATTGTCACAAGGCTAATTAATGAAGTCTGAAAGAGATTATTGGGTAAATTTATCATTGTGTATTTGGATGATATCTTGATTTTCAGTAAGAGACAAGAGGAACATTTGATGCATGTTAAACAAGCATTGCAAAGGTTAAGGGAAGAGAATTTCCTGATAAACATCAAGAAGTGTAATTTCATGAAGGAGGAGTTAGTATACTTGGGATTTGTAATATCTACTGAGGGATTGAAGATGGATCCTGAGAAAGTGAAATCCATTGTTGAGTGGCCTACAACAAGGAATGATGGAGAGGTAAGATCATTTCATGGGTTGACTAGTTTCTATTGGAAGTTCATCAGGAACTTTAGTTCAATATTCAACATGGAGAAATGATTGAAACCATGAGAGGAGATAAGGAGTTAAAATGGACACATGGAGCACAAAGGACTTTTGCATTGTTGAGGTAGAAGGTGACAAAAAAACTAGTGTTATCTTTACCTGGTTTCAATAAGGTGTTTCACGTAGATTGTGATGCTAGTGGAAATGCAATTGGAGTTGTATTGACTCAAGAAGGAAGACATGTTTCTTATTTTAGTGAGAAGTTGAATGATGCTAAGAGAAGGTATTGAATGCATGATCAAGAATTCTATGCTATAATCCAATCTTTGAGGAAATGGAGAAATTATTTGTTACCTAGGGAGCTTATATTGTATACTAATCATCAAGCCTTGAATTTTTTGAGAAGCCAAGATACGTTAAGTTAGAGACATGTAAGATTAGTTGAGTTTATGAAGAGCTATACATATGTCTTGAAACATAAGAAAGGTGTGTCAAATAAATTTGTGGAGGCTTTGAGTAGGAGATGGAATTTGTTGACCGAGATGTAGATTTGGGGAATTGAACATCTTGTACAAGGAAGATCCAGATTTTAGTGAACCTTGGAAGGCTTTTAAGGAACCTATTATTGCCAAAAGAAGTAAGTGATTGGATTATTTCATTCAGGATGGAATTTTATTTAGAGATAGTCAATTATGTATACAGAGGAGTTCCATGAGGGATAATCTTATTAAGGAGAAACATAAGGGAGGTTTAGCGGGACATTTTGGCATTGATAAGATAGTATCTTTGGTAAGTGAGAATTACTTTTGGCTACAAGTTCAGAAGGATGTGAGGAATTTTGTACATAGTTTTAAGGTATGTCAAGTCTCAAAAGGTAGTAGTCAAAATTGAATAATTTGAAATCTCCTAAGTTTTTACCTATCGAGGTGCTGGGGTTCTCCCTTTGTTGATTTAGTTTTGGAGCATATGGTATGCTACCAACCTAAACTTTGATTCTCAATGAAGGTATGTTTCATCAAGGTGAAAATGATTCATTTATTTTTATTCCTAGCATGATTAACATGTGTTTTATGTTAGGTATTATGATTGACAACCCGGTGATGAAGTATCTCAGTTGGGTTCCAATTTTTCTCTTGCCTATTTCTTAACATAATTGGTATAAGATTATGAAGTAGGTTAATGAATTGACCATTGATGATTTATTACCCTCTTGTCAAGGGTCTAAATTTTTTAATGTTTGACCTTTTTATGGCCTGATGCTCGACTGAGATTGGCTTGAAAGTTCTATGTCACACAGGTGGGTCCATTTTTCTTAGATTGATCCAATGAGTCAATTTTTCTTGCATTGATTCAATGATGATTACTTCTCTGCATTTAAAATATGCAAACAGATGGCTAATGTTTGAAATTGTAAAAGAAATAATGTCAAGGAATAATTAAAGAAAGGAAATGAGGACTTAGGTGATTGGAACAAGGTATTTTCTTCTACATATGCATTTAGAGAGTGATGTTTTGTGAAAAGGGAAAAGTAAAGTGTCAAGTCTTCCCATGCTTCCTGAAACCATGATAACCTCCAAAAAGTTCCTAATATATCCATAAGCCCCAATAAATAAATTAAATAATAATGAAAAAGGTAAAGTTGATATTGGTAATAAATATATTCTTGAGGGTCAAAACTCCGTTGATATGCTCTAGGATGCCTAAAAGGATGTGATTTTGCCCATCTACTTGTCTCGTGACACCATTAATGACTTTCCACTTTTGAAAGAGTTGCAGTAAGAATTTAAATGCTATTTGGAACAAATTAGAAAAGAGATTATTTCCTTTATATTTATACATTATTTCCATTTTAGAGAAATACATCCCTAATATGTTTTGGCTGGATTTCTTGGGAAATATCTTTAACTTTCACACTAGAAATAAATGATTCATTAACGCTGGAATATGGCATGGGTTAGAATGATTTTATCCTATGTTATCTATTGTTTTTATGGCCCTTGTGTAGATGACACTTGTCAATATCCATTGGGGGAGGTAGTGGTTGAAGTTTATGTGTGTAGTTAGGTTATATGGCAACCTACATGTTTTTGTAGAAAGAGTATATGATCTAGAAGCATTAATTTTCAACAGAGGATAAATTTTTTGTTTTGGAGGGAGAATAGTAGATAAGAACACATGCAACATAAAAAAATTGTCTTATCTCAAAGTGGAGAAAAATGTACACATTGAAAAATTGTTTGTTCTCTGCAACAATACTTTTCGCTTATTTTTGTCTAAAATTCAAATAAAAACAATATTGTTCATCTAATTTCTCATAATTAAATAAATTTCAAATATTTAATTATTTATTCTTCTAGAATATTTAATTAAATAATTATATATTATTTAATTAAAATCTATCCTTCATCCTTAATCAAGCAATTTCATCACTCATCTATGCTTAAATAATTAAGCCGATACATTACTAGTTTCGTGGAAGAGTCATGGAGAAATTATTTGAAAATTGGTATTTATGGCGGAGTTCATTTTTGACAAGTGGTCTGAAGTAGGTGATATAGATTGCAATGTGACTGTTATGGATGAGTCATGCATTATTTCTGTGAAAGTTGCTATTTTCAACATAGCATGAGATGAGCAAGTTGTAGTTTATGACAATGCATGCCTCTTTGGGATTTTGGTTGGTTTCCAAAACCATGAGTGTTTTTCAATTGTGTTGAGTTTCATAAATATGTGTCTTTTTAGTGTAATTTGTATGATATGTTAAAAATATTGTAAGAATATTTTATGTGCCAGAGTTTGTAGTGCTTCTCGTGGTTGCATTTTGTTCCTTATTATTTTCATATGAGCTAGAATCTTATTTTATTCTATGATTATCTTCATAGTGAGATGCATTCAATTAAAATATATTATAATATTTGGTTTCAATATCATGGTTTATTTATGTGCTAGGTTATTTTGTTTACGATCTTAATCATATTTGCATGATGATGTTTTTTTGGTGTGACATAATACTTTATGATGATATTAGGTGTATTTTGAGTTTGAGAAAAATCATATTAAATATGTATTGATGATGATTATATTTTAGTCCTAGTTATATTGTGTCGACTATGCTGATTGATATTTTATTGATGTTTTCACTTATTTACAATATTATTTCACTAGATGGTTATTTTAATTCTTTTAATTTAAATGATATGTACATTGAGTATTATAATATAGATGATAGTGTTGACATTCTAATACATACAAATGATCACATCACTAGAGAATTAGTATTCCATTAGGCACATATTATTATTACATGTGCTTCAATGATTTATACTCTGAGAAGATGTACTTGATGTTTGCATGTTTTAGTGAAAAAGTACCTATTAGGATTGAGGATCACTAAGAAGGGGGGGATTATTATTCTATCTTTTAATAACATTTTAAATTTATTGCACAAACATAAACTGAAAGCAATAAACAATAAACATCTAAAAAATAAGAAAATCATCCACAACATCATAACACCCTAATTTTTTGCATGGAAGCACGGTTAAGGGATAAACCAGGGTGGGGATGGAACCCAAAAGTATTAATTATGAAGAAATAAGATACACCCTATTAAGGGTTTAAGTACATATGGGGAACACATATGCATTTAGGATTACATCCTAGATCTTACTGTTCAATTAAAAAAATAGGTATACAACCTTCAGAGGCTCATTTCCATACAAAAAGATTTATTCACAAAAGGTGAACTGTGAAACAACATCACAATGCCAATACAGTTCCAATGAAGCACAAAAAAAAACTACTTATCTGACTGCCGATCCTCTAATCACTAGTCCATAAATCATGTATAGCATATATAAATCATATCCAACCATCTCATATATCAATCAAAACAAAAACTTGATCTTATATATCAATCATCAAGACTTTCCAAGCTCACTGTCAGCCTCAAGAACTAAATAGGTAATGTGTGAAGTGTCAGCTAAATATCCCATCAAAATGTGTACCTAACCTCAAACTCAAACATAGAAATAATCATATATATCAAATCTAACATCTCCAACAATGAAACCAATCATATCATAAACCTGGTAGGATCGTTAATTGATCCAACATACAATTGTCTCAATATCTTACTGAACTCTTCTAACTTGATACTCAGAAGATCATAAATTCATCAAATGGAAATATAAACTATTGCGATGTTAGACATATATACATAATATCTATTAGAATTATCTCATATATTTTCACATCAAAAATTGATCAACTGTGTCTGTATCGATCCATATAATGAAACTTGTACACTGGGTCTGCTATTCCATACTTAGCCAAATCTATAGTCAAACCTTTGGTATCATCAAAATATGTCAAGCTATCTTCAGAATAGTGTGTAGTTTCCATCAATGAAAATATACAACATCTTCTTATCAATGTTTATTTCCAACAATCTCTCCCTTTGGCATTGATGGAAACACTTAGCAAAAAATGACTAAGTGTCTAAGAAAAATGCCAAAATCCAAAAAGTACACCTCCTTATCTCTCCTTATAAAAAAAATTAGCTCCCCCTATGCTGAATCATTCATGTCATTTTTCCTTATCTCTCCCCCTTTGACATCAATGTAAAAGGTTGGGAAATTCCTCAAAAAATCATCTACTAAAATCCTATACCATCCAGTTATGTACATAGGTGTACCAAATATACTTACACAGGTTTGAATATATTAGAAAACATTGCTAGTAAGATATAAAAAAAATTGCAAAATATGTGTCCCAATTCTTCTTAATGCTCTATGCAATCTAGATCTGAACACAAACTACATATGCCAACCTTTCTACCTCAACCAAATCTAGTGCATCAGGATACTCAAAGGTTACAATAGATTCCTTCAAACTTATAGATAGAATATCTAGTTTCAAAACAATCTGATTCATTAGGTCTATGATCATGCCCTTAATCCTTCTCCTTTAAGTAACAAGTGAAAAAATCTTATCATTGAGTTTTCTCACTAGAATGAAATAATTTTGTTGGAATTATTAGGTACTGAGAGGGGGTGAATCAGTTCAAATAGATAGTAAGATAATTTAACCACTGATCTAAATAACTGTTGAATTACTTTCCAAACCACAAAGTATATAACTGATGCAAATACATTAAATAAAGTAATATCAAGAATCCAAAAAATCATCACACACGAAACTGATATTTTGTCATGGAAACCCTTGGTTAGAGGGAGAAAACCATGATGGGGATGACACCGACAAGCCCACTATTGTAGTAAATGATTTTGACCTATTAGGAGCTACAAATACCCTTTCTGAGGGTTCACCCTGTTAGGAGTGACTAGTACATTGTTAGGAGTACAATTAGATCAGTTATGATATACCTCACTAGAGTATTTCAAACCTTAATTGAGAAGCTACCATGTTAAAGGATTTACAAATAAGAACTTGTTAGAGTTCACCCAGTTAAGAGATTTTGCTTGCTGCAACTATTATGGAACAACAAGATGAGTGATCTAGATGTAGAACTGATTGCTTGTCAGATCCAATCTTTTGTATGTACTCTATAACTTCTCTCTGCTCTATCTTTCTGCTTTCTAATCGCAACCTCAAATTGAAATCACAAAACCCTAATCACATCACCCAAAACAACTTCTACAACTCTTACAACTCTTTTTCAATATGAGTAATTCCCAATATATATATACACACACACATATATATACATATATATATATATCTATATATATGTGTATATATATGTGTGTGTGTATATATATATATATATGTATATCTATACACACACACACACATATAACTTACACCGACATAAAAATGATCTTCAAATACTTTCCCACGAAATCACCACATGTCAAAGTGATCATCTAGATGTATAAAATATTTTATCATGACCCTGTTAGGTGTAATGCCCTTCTAGGGAACCCAATAGAGATTAACCTAAAACATGTTACCAAGTTTGCAGAACAAATTTTTTTTATGAGTTTACAATTGATAAAGAATTAACAATGTAGAAGCAATATAACATAAGAAATACATACTCATAAATGCAACTCATTTATATATTACAATTCCTGAGGGTTCCATGATGTAGAATTACATAAGTTAACTAATCTACTAAAATCAATTAAACAATATAACATCTTCATATAATGCAAATGAATAACAATAATATCCTCCCATAAATGAAACCTAGATACAACTGATATCATAATGAACCAACATCCACTGCACAAGTTGTAGGGTATGTGGCAAAACCAAGTATGAAGTACAAAACAATAATCCAAGAATGTAACAACTAATACAATGATACAAAATACAAGATAAGAAAGATAAAATAAAGTTTCCAACAATGAAGAACAAGAAGGTGCAACTGAAAAAAGGACCGTCCTAGCATAAAATCATGAATGTCAGATCTAAATGGTAATAAGAATCACTACCACCCAATGGCCTGGAACCAAAGGTCCACTCCCACCATGCTGAGGACATAACAACAGATCCCACTCAGATAGAAAAACCAAGAAAGAAGTGACAATTAAGCAAGGGGATCATGATAGCTCTCTAACTCCAAGGAAACCAACACATGTAGGAAACCTAGTCTATGTATAAGAAGGTGTCATCATATACATATAACCCTTAAGTCTCATCCTGGTAGTCTCTTTGGACCCTAGCACCTAAGTGATCATATACGGTATCAATGAATCCTCAACCAGACGAAGTCATTAACTATACCAGAACCATACCTTGCCGAGCAGAAAGCATCATCTCATCCTCCATCTTAGCCTATACAAGCGCTCAAACATGGGCGAGGTATCATATCATATTAATTAATTTTAAACCCCCCAATTATGTATTATGTTATCACTTAATTAAGAAAACTTACAATAAGCGATCCTGGCTGCCACTTGTGGGTCCTGACACTTATTGCAAGCCACCCCCTACTACAAAGCTAGATAGCCTACCCTAATGCTCCAAACAAAAGAACCAAAAGAAAGAAAAAACCAAAACCATGAGGGCCTCCCATAAATCATAAATTAAGATAATCACCAATAAAAATGTTGGATCATGACAAATAACATATCATCCTATACGAGGATCCAAACTATCCATCCCATACTATACATCTCAATAGAACAATACAAATTCTTGTATCACATCACAAGATCAATGATCATCAAAACATCAGAAGAAACCATCTCCAAACATGGAGTAACAGAATCCACAAGATAATCATTCAGAATAGAACCACCATAATAGTAGAAACAAGGTGTGTGTGAGATTGTTACACCTTCATGAGATTAGTTTATTTACTAACAATTTTATGGAAAAAAATAACAATTTAAACTAAGAATTGCAAATAAATCCTTAAGAATCCCATGGATCTCTAACTAAGCATGCTAATAGAGCTCTTAGTCTTAATCTCTACTAGTGACGGTCCTAGAATGAGAAAATGATAAAGATATGCCTATCTAGTTCATAATTTCTCTCAAATTGCCTCAAAAATTCACTCAAATGCTCTCAATTATGCTTGCTATTGCTCAATTATGATTTGCTAATGCTTCAATTGCTCTCAAAATGGATATAGTATGGATTATTTGCATTCGAATGTCTAGGATATAATTATTCTTGCAAAATGGCTTCTATTTATAGGATTTTCCCAACTGTAGGGGGTAGAGTTAATTGATCATGGTTTAGCCTTGGTTGAGTGAAAGGATTTCAAAGGGTTTCAAATAGGGGGAAAATTTAAATGCTTGTCTCAAAGCTTGGGACAAAGAGACAAATTTGAGTGATTAGGATTGAAAGTTCAAAATGAGTGATTAAGATTGCAAATTTGGAGTGATTCATGTGCTTTGCTTTCTAAATTCTCATTGGTTCCTCAAATTCATGTTGAAAGATAATAGTATTTATTAATTCAATCAATTAATTAATTTAGCCATATAGGGGAATAGGTTGGATTTGATTTTTGATTTAAACTATACAATTAATTAATCCCTTTATGCTTATATTTAATTAATTAATGTCATTGTTAATTGATCCTTTGATTTAATTGGATTTTGTCTTAATTTAATTTAATAAATGTCCATATGAATTGATTAAGTCCAATTTGATGAGATTTAGAGCAATTTGATGAAAAATGTAGATTTGCCTGATTAGAGAACACCTGACCAATTTTAGGTGTCTACAAATGCCCCTCTTTGAATTGATGTGTGAAGCGCATTGATTCAAAGAAAATTTGATGTCCTGATTACTGATTTGATGCCTGATTGATATGATACAAAACCTAATTTATTGATAACCTGATTCGATTGATACAAAACTTGATTGATTGATAACCTGATGCGAATATTGATGTGGTATCTTGATGTGAAATTGATTTGAAAAAGGCGCAAAATGCCCCACTGATGATATTTTGAAAATTCAACACCCCAGATTTCAATTGATGTTTGATGTCGATCCTGATTTTATAATGTGATGATGCCCCCTTAGAAATGAAAACAGATTGATGTCCAGAAGTAAAAAATGATGATACTGATAAATAATAGATCTAATATATTTTATTTCTGAAAACAATGATGCTAATCCTGGCAAAAAAACATGCCCCAGTGTGAAGAAAATGTAGATTAGGTCAAACTAGGTCCAAAACCTCTTCAAAATTAGGTCAAATAGTATAAATAGGTTGAAAATCCCATTTTTACTATTCATTTTTTACTTTTTACTATTGATAATTTGCTCTGATCCTCTTGAGATTTCCATTGATGGTGGTCCCCATTCAAGAGCATCGGTTTGAGCAAGAGCACAGATATCAGAGACCATCAGACTATGGACCTCTGGTAAGTGGTTTTGAACCTCTTTGTGCATTTATTTCTTTTGTACGATTACATTTAATGCTTTTAATCACACTTACTAGGATAGATTAGGTCAACTTTAGGCCAAATGTCATGTAGGATATGTAAAATTCCACCTAGCAGTGCTAAATTCCACATCCACATTGTTAAATCATGCCCATGCACATTGAAATGTGGCTTATAGTTTAGGTTAAATCATGCTTGTGTTAGATCAAATCCTGCCTAAGAAACCCTAGGGAAAAAAAAAGAATTTAAATTCTACTTAGGATGATTGAAATACCACCTACAAAGGACAAATGACACGTATAATGCAAAGTACCATGTCTGATTCGTCAAGTCACACATATGATAAATGAAATAAAGCTTTAGCATGAAATGACGCGTATAATCCCTAAAGTGATGCCTGCAAAAAAATTTGTTGAGAACTTAATTTCAAAGAGAATAAAATTCTTTTGATTGAACGTCTTGATTAATAGATTAATTTCCAAGCTAGATAGGCATGTTGAGTAATGCTACAAAGTTTTTAGGATATTAGAATGATCACATAAATGGATCTTTGATATGTCAATCTGATTGGATAGAAAACTAATTGATAGGATAACTGATATATTGATCCCTTCTCAAGATCTAGAGTTAGGAACAATAGGTTGATGTGCTAAAAAAGAGAAAAGGATTGATTTGATTGTTGTTGATTGACTTGAAATGATCCACTAATATGAAGATACTAACATGATGTACTTGATTACAAAATAGGCACAATTTTGTAAGTTGTATGTACAGAGCCTTCCATCATGGTTGTTTGATTTAGCAGGCGATCTGACTAGACCAGAGACCCGCGTTATTGAGAAGTGCGGTTTTTACTTCCTCCTTGATATACCTTAGTTCCAGATGAATTAGGGACTACTCATAGCTATGGAAGAGCGTTGGAACTCTAGCCATAATACTTTCTACTTACCCCTTGGCGACATGACTATCACACTTGAGGATGTACATAGATTGTTATATATCCCTACCTGAGGAGATAGGTTTTATTATGATTAGGTATATGATGACAGTTCTTGGAGATGGGTCTTTGTAGATCTGATGATCGAAGATGATACCATTACATGGGTGTAGTTCACATTTTTCCCTACTTTTCCTACAGTGTTAGGTGTAGTGATCGGCGGATTACTTCTTACTGATAGACGAGGTCGTGGATTTGTAGTCAGATGGGGATAGATCTTGGAGGACTTACTTGCACATCCTTAGAGATTTTACTGGGGATCATGTGTTCTAGCTCAGTTGTATCATTAATTACATGAGGTATTATATCAAGAGAGTGCAACCATATCAATAGGAGCTATATTGTTACAGTTATGGACCTGGGAGCACATCCCAGTCACTAGACTGATTGCAGCTAGAGTGCAGGGTCAAGGATAGCCGTATGTATTCCTTTATGATGGAATTATTTCCCAACATCATCTAGGAAAGGTTGAATATTGGTGCAGGATAATAGATGATATTGATCAGGTCATCTGGAGACCTTACCTTGGTTGCAAGGGCTGGAGAGAGGAAGATGATGAGCTACCTTATATGTTCTCCCCTTGATGGATGATTGGTTGATCACCTCTTGTTATTAAGAGATTATGATTTATGAGAGTGTTACACCAGTATGGTAGGGTAAAAGATATGCTATAGGGTATGGCATTATATGCATGATTACAGACAAAGTGGTCCATGTGGGGATCTTAGGTAGATTATGAGTTTATGTGTACCAAGATTGATAGATTAGGTTTCATCTAAAGGGAAATGTTAGACCATGTGGCTGATGCAGAGATGTCTATAGAGTATAGGGAGTGGTTTTCCAGACATAGATTTATAAGATACACAGATCTAAAAGAGCCTATCCCTGATGTAGATGAGATGTGTGATGATGATGATGGAGGAGATGGTGGTGGAGGTTGTCAGAGAGTACAATGAGTACATCAGGGTCCTAGAGTTTTGAGAGCTCCTAGGGTACCGAGAGCTACTAGAGATTTAGGTAGAGGATAGATGGGACCTCAGATGTGGGGTGGTAATGTTAGAGCTAGAGGTAGTGGTTATGTTCCTTGACAAAGACAAGTTCCTCCCTGATAACATGTAACTAATTGAATGTTCAAAGATGTTAATTTGATCACCGAAATGCAGAAGGATAATGTAAGACATTAAATTATTTAATTGAATGTATTGTCATTGATGTCAACTTGATATAATATAATTGGTTATAATAAAAGTGTTAAAGACTTCAAAGAATCAAAGAGAAAAAGATTATGCTTTCAGTAATGCAATAAAGACAAGCATTCACAATGTGACTTCAAACACCGACGGTCAGTGGAACCCAAAAGACAGAGATCACCAAAAGTCAAGTCACAGTGATGCCTGAGAAAGAACACCGATGAGCATTACCAATGAGAAGAATCACAAGAATAACCAATGGACAGAAGCATAGTGTAAACCAAAAAACAAGCCTGAGGAGAATTGGAGTGTTGACCAAAGCTATCAAAGAGTTAAAACACCGAAATTAACTTGAGTTCAGAAATGACAAAATATCTAGCTGGCAGAGGTAAATATGGACTTAACTGGTAGTTATCTTTGTTTTCATCAACAAGATAAATCCAAAGATAAGTAAAGGATTTAAAGTTGTTTTTTTTAGTTGGCAAGAAGATCTCTGCGAGATAAAATAGGAGTTTTTCTTTAAATGTAACTGGTGAGAATTGTGGATCACGCCAAGACCAAGATAATCAAGAACCTAACAACGACGATATCATGTATATAAAGAGACAACTTAATCAATTACAAATTGAGAGGGTGAATGAATAAAAAGAGGATTCTGAAGAGAAAATGATGAAGAAAAACTTCATATAGTCCTAATCAATCAAGATGAGGAAAGAGCTAAATTTTTTTGCAAACACCGAGCAACAGAGCACAACATTTCAAGCAGTAGTATTTTGATAATAGTTTTTGGAGGCATTCATCTTATAGGACTGAAGATAACTAGAGGCTTAATATTGTGGTACTAAGTTTTTGGGTTGATTATTGGAATATTTTTGAGGGCACTGATTCATCCCCCCTCTCAGTTATTACTAACAATTGGTATCAGAGCTTGTGTGCTTAGAAAGGGAGTTTAATAGCTCAAGCAAAAGATCACAAGATGAATAGACAAGATGTGCCCAAGTTGAATAAAGACAACTTTGCATGATGGTAAAGAAGAATAAGACTCCACCTATCAGGTATTGGAAATGATATTGTTCAATACTTAGATACTGAATATGTGTTGCCTATAGGACCTCATAATCTTGAGAAATTAAGGGTAAAGCATGAGCATAACTGCATGATGATAGAACTTGCATCATCACTCTTTGAAGCTAAGTTTGAAGATGTCAAAACCTGAACCTATGCAAAGAAGATGTGGGATAAATTAAAGCTGTTACATGGAGGAGATGCTAATGTACTAAAAGAAAATGCAGAAATCCTAAGAGGGAGGTTTGATGACCTAAGGATGAAAGAAGGAGAAAATATCACTCAGTATAGCTACAGAATGAAAGAGGTATTCAATTCTATCTGAGGAGTTGGAGGTGTACTTGAAGAGGAGAGAGTGGTAAGTAAAATATTAAGAACCTTACTACCTATATATGCTATTAGAGTTTCTTCTATTCAACAAAACAAGAGCAGTTGCAAACAATACAATTACTCTAGATAGTCTGATTGGTAGACTAATTTCATTTGAGATGAACAACTTTGATAATAGTGTCTTACCATCTATAGAATCTACATTCAAATATTCTTTAAAGATAAGTAACTCAAGTCATATACATGCTATTAGAAATGATAGTGACAGTGATAATCAGGATAAAGGACTTGATGAGATTGAAGCACTTATAGCCAGAAGATTGCAGAGAGGAAAAGGTAGATACAAAGGTAAATTACCACTTGTATGTTTCAATTGTAAATAGGTTGGACACTTTGTTGCAAGATGTCCAAACAAAAGAAAAGATGACAGAGGAAATGAAAAATCATATGAGAAGAAGTTTGATAAAGATGATAATAGAGATTACCGAAGCAACCGATAATCTGACAAGAGAGATACTCAAGACTACAAGGACAAAGGGAAGAAAACTTGTTACCTAGTTGAGAATAGAGCTGATGACACTGACATCAAATTAGAAGAAGACATTGAGATGGTATTTGTAGCCATGAAGGATGAATCAGATGAAGATGAAGAAAGGTATGTAGAAACTGCACTCATATCTAAAGTTAGTAAAAATGATGTCTGGATCATAGATAGTGGCTGCACTCACCATATGACCAGTGATAAACAAAATTTTTAGACTTTTGAATACTATAATGGTGGTTTAGTGAGAATGGGAAATGATATACCTTGTCTAGTTGAAGGTAAAGGAACCATAATGTTGAATAATCTGATAACATGTGAAAATGGTTACTGGGTAAAATGACTGAATTATAATTTGTTAAGTGTTTCACAGTTGAACAATTCAGGTCATAGAGTAGCATTTGAAAATAAGAAGGCAAAGATCTACAATGAATCAGGAAGATTGATTGGTACTGATGAGCAGACAAAAGGTAACCTTTTCTATCTTTATGACACTAACACCACTTGTTTAATGACTAGAAATGAAGATATATGGTTGTGGCACAAAAGATTGTCTCATGTGAACTTTGACAACATGATAAAGATAAGCAACAAAAGGAATGTCAGAGGCTTACCGAGAATGACTAAGCCCGAGCATATCATGTGCAAGAATTGTCAAAAAGGTAAGATGACAAAGTCTAGTTTCAAGAGTAAAACCCATACACCTAATGCAATTCTAGAATTAGTCCATACAGGTCTATGTGGACCCATGAGGACAAAGAGATACTATGGAGATAGGTATTTTATTCTCTTTGTTGATGATTATTCTAGAATGATGAGAGTCATGTTCTTAAAATATAAATCTAAAGCATATAAGATGTTTAATTGGTATAAGGATATGGTAGTAAAATAAAGTGAAAATAAATTTAAATGCTTAAGGTCATATAGAGGAGGGGAATTTACTTCAAAAGAATTCACTGACTATTGCAATGAGCATGGAATCAAAAGATGGGTTTCTGCATCGAGAACACCACAACAAAATAGAATTGCTGAAAGGAGAAATAGATCAACTGTTGAATGTGCAAGAACATTAATGATTGAGAAAAGGATCACTCAAAATTTCTAGAGGAAATTTGTCAGTACTAATGTCTACACATTAAACAAAGTACAATTGAAGAAGGATACAAAGAAGACACCCTATGAACTTTGGTATGGTCATACACCCAATGTAAGTTACTTCAGAATCTTTGGTAGTCGATGTTATATTTTGAAGGATGGTAGAAATAGAATACTTGACTGCAAAAGTGAAGAAGGTATCTTCCTAGGGTATTCAACCAAAAGCAAGGCTTATAAATGTCTTAACAAGTCATCTAACAAAATCATTGAAAGTGAAAATATGAAAATAGATGAATTTGCAGAAAAGAATGATAAGGAAAGAAAAAAGGAACCAGAGGACTACAATAGGTTTTTTTATACAAAACCTAACACTCTACCCAAGAAATAGTGTCTCACTCCTGAGCAATAGAATATTTCACCTGAGCATCAAGCTCCAATTACCAAAAATTAGGAAAATCCTCAATATGATGTTCTGAACAGTGGAGATCAGAACAAAGATCAAGATGATGATCAAAATGATGAACACAGAGCTGAACCAAAACTTTTCAAGTATGTCAGAAGACATCATCCACATAATCAAATCATAGGAGATAAGAAGGCTAGAACAAGAAAAATAAGTAAGTCACTAAACACCAGATGTCTACTTTGTTATTTTGAGCCTAAATTTGTTAATACTGCACTTGAGAATGAAGAATGGGTCAGTGCTATGAATGAAGAAATAGAACATATTGAGAAGAACAATACATGGACACTAGTACCGAGACCGGATGACAAGTATGTCATCGGTACCAAGTGGAAATTTAGAAACAAGCTAAATGAGAATGGAGAAGTCACTAGAAACAAAGCAAGGATAGTATGCAAGGGATATGCACAAGAAGAAGGTATTGACTATGGAGAAACCTTTGCACCCATTGCTAGACTAGAAGGAGTTAGAATCTTACTTGCTTATGTTGCATTTAAAGGATTCAAGGTATACCAGATGGATGTCTAATCTACATCCCTAAATGGAATACTAGAAGAAGAGGTATACATTGAACAACCAAAAGGGTTTGTTGATCCAAACAAGAGAAACATGGTATGTAGATTACACAAAGCCTTGTATGGATTGAAACAAGAACCTAGAGCTTGGTATGAAAGACTTCACTCATATCTCATTAGCATAAAATTTGTTAGAACAAGTGAAAATAGCAATCTGTAGTTAAAAGAAGATACCGATGGTAATATTATGATTGCTGAAATTTTTGTTGATGATATCAATTTTGGGGGAAATGAATTGTTATGCAAATCCTTTGCTAATGAAATGAGAAAGGAATTTGAAATGTCTATGTTTGGGGAGACAAAATTCTTTCTTGTTCTACAGATTATTCAACAAGATGCAGGCATATATCACTCAGTCCAAATACATCAAGGAAGTGCTAAAGATATTCAAGATGGAAGATTCTAAACCAGTTGGAACACCTATGGCTACTGGATGTAAGCTAACAAAAGAAGACAAATCCAATGAGGTAAATCAAAATTTATATAGATAAATGATTGGAAAACTAATGTATGTTGTTCATACCAGACCATATATAGCACATGCAATTGGAATAGTTGCAAGATTCTCTGCTAATCCCAAAGAATCACATATGACTATTGTCAAGAGAATTTTGAGATATCTGAACAACACTGAGGACTATAGATTATGGTATAAAAGAGAAGGAAAACTTGAGCTACAAGTCTATACAAATGCTAATTGGGCTGGAAACATTGATGACTGAAAGAGCACAACTAGAGGAGCATTCTTCATGGGTGACAGACTTGTCACATGGATCAACAAGAATTAAGGATGCATCTCTTAGTCTACTACAAAAGTAGAGTATGTGGCTGATACTGCAAATTTCTCCAATATTGCATGGATCAAACAATTGCTGGAAGGTATGAATATGAAGATTCTTGAACCAATAATTATCTATTGTGATAATACTAGTGCAATTAACATTTCTAAGAATCCAGTCATGCATGCTAAGACTAAGCATATTTCTATAAAGTATCACTATCTGAGAGAACAAGTGCAAAAAAAGGAGGTGACATTGGAATATGTTCAATCAAAGGAAAAACTAGCTGATATATTCACCAAGTCATTACCGAAGGATACATTTGAGTACCTGTGATAGAGACTAGGGGTCCAACCCTTGTCTATCGGTCAGTAAGTTGACTAGGAGGTTGCATCAGCCTATACCAAATCTGAAGATCAGTCATTTTGATGCAAACACTAAAATGGACATCAACAGATACATCTGTACATAGCAAGGTACAAATCTACACCAAAAACCAGAAACATTGTACTGCTGATGAATAGGGAAATTCAAGGAATATATTATGTAAAGGGATGGAACATGATATAGATGATTTTTTTTGGCATTGTTTTCAAAGGGAGATATTATCTCATTATCATCAGGAAGAGATTATTCCATTATTATAAAGGGAGAGATATGACAAAGGGAGAGATTATCTCATTGATTCAAAAAGACTATCCATGAAGTGAAGTTCCTGAAAAATAGAAAGAAAGAGTTAATCAATATTTTAAGGGAGAGAAATTGATTACATATGAAACATCCATCTAAAGGAGAGAAGTAACAAAGGGAGAGAGTTCATACAAAGGGAAATATTTTTGTCAAAGGAAAAAGAGATTATCAAGAAGAGGAATAGTCAAGACAGAGCACATATTAGAGGAAAGATATCAGATAATACATCTATCCAGTGAAGGGATTGAAGATTGAAGACAACCTTTTTGCAAGAAACAAATCTAAGCTATTTTGAGCTTACCAAAAGCCAAACATTTGTAATAGTTACAATAGGAAAGCTTGATCAAACTGTTAGATTTCATATTGTATTAGTAATAGTATAGTATGATAATGTAGTATGTTGTCATCAATGCCAAAGGGAGATATTGATGACATGTAATTGATTGAACGTTTGAAGATGTTAAGTTGATCACTGAAATGCAGAAGGATAATGCAAGACATTAAATTAGTTAATGGATTGTATTGTCATTGATGTCAACTTCATATAATCTAATCAGTTATAATCAAAGTGTCAAAGACTTCAGAGAATCAAAGAGAAAAAGATTATGCTTTCAGTAATGCATAAAAGACAAGCATTCACAATGTGACTTCAAACACCGATGGTCAGTGGAACCCTATGGACAGAGATCACTCAAAGTCATGTCATAGTGATGCCCAAGAAAGAACTCCGATGAGCATTATTGACGAGCAGAATCACAAGCATAACCGAAGGCCATAAATATAGTGTAAACTGACAGAGAAGCCCAATAAGAGCTGGAGTGTTGACCGAAGCTATCAAAGAGTTAAAACACCAAAATTAACTTGAGTTTAGAAATGACAAAATATCTAGATGACAGAGCTAAATATGGACTTAACTGGTAGTTATCTTTGTTTTCATCGACAAGATAAAGCCAAAGATAAGTAAAGGATTTAAAGCTATTTTGTCTAGTTGGCAAGAAAATCTCTGCGAGATAAAATAGGATTTTTTATTTAAATCTAATTAGAAACAATTGTGGATCATACCAAGATAAGGAAAATCAAGAACCTAACAACGGTGATCTCATGTCTATAAAGAGAAAACTTAATTCATTATGAATCGAGAGGGTGAATGAATGAAAAGAGGATGTTGAAGAGAAACTAATGAAGAGAAAATTCATATAGTCATGATTAATCAAGCTAAGGAAAGAGCTAAAGTTTTTTGTGGACATTGAGCAACAGTGCACAGCATTCTGAGCAGTACTATTTTGATAATATTTTTTGGAGGCATTCATCTTATAGGACTGAAGATAACTAGAGGCTTAATATTATGTTACTAAGTTTTTGGGTTTATTATTGGAATATTTTTTAGGCCACTTACTCACCCCCCTCTCAGTTATTACTAACAATCCCATACTAGCTATAGCATGAGGACATCATAGACAAAGGAATGCTAGGCAGGCACACCTTGATCAGGCTAGGAAGGTTTCTGGGGCACGGGTTTAGGCACAACAGGTTCCAGTAAAGTAGGTTCCTATTATACAACCACAGGTTAGTTCAGCTCCTATAGGTCCAACACAACTACTCCACCTAGAAGAGTGGAGAAGGATACCCAGAGCCTATACACGGGTTTCTCAAATATATCAGCTCAGGTGGCTCAGATTAGTGCTATGATGTAGACATTTATGAGTAGGATGGAGCATATGAGCCAGGGTGCATCTAGCACTCAGGTTCTGTTGGAAATATTCAGGATTAACCAAGTTACTGAGAGGGGAGGGGTGAATCAGTAACTCTGCAAACTTTAAAACATTTCTGCACTTTTATATTCTTTAACCATTCATTCATCTAATCTACTGCAATCATGAAAATGTAATCATACATATAACACAAATATTTGGTAACCTAGAAACCTTCCAAATAGAAAGTAAAACTGGGGTGGGGATGGTACCCACAAAACTTTGGTACTGCAGTATAAAGTTGGCCGATTAAGGCTTATAATTATCACTTCTGATGATCTGCCCTGTTAGAAGCAATTTGGACTGCTAGGTCCACCTTGTTAGAGGATTTACAAACATACAATGAAGTATGCACTCGGTTAAGAGATTTACAAAAGACTGTTAAGT
>MU225509.1:320386-338092 GCA_018584345.1 Thuja plicata | reverse complement strand
TACAAATTAATAACATAAACTTATTTCTAAGTCGGCCTTACATAGGTGAACAAAATATTACTGAGTCGGTAGAAGCTCGGTTCCTTAAGCTGGCTCGGTGATCTTCTGATACTCGGCATCCACTACAATACTCAGCATCGTCATGCTCTCGGTAAGAGTAGAAGCTCGGTCCATACTAGTCCTAAAGTGTAGCTTGGAACTCGGTAGCTGTGGTGACTCGGTAAATACATTGTCACTCGGTAACCACTGGTGACTCGGTAGTAACTGAATTCTCGGTTATCTTCATCTGATGACTCGGTGACTACCGTCTGCTCGGTAACTGTTGTTCTTCTCATATACTCGGTGACTGCCTTTCTGCTCGGTTTGAACTGTTTGATCGGTGAGCTTTACTGAATGCTCGGTATAGGCTGTGGGCTGAGTGATAAGCTCGGTAAGCATTCAAAACCGAATAAGTGTTTTCACTAAGTGCATTCACTGATGCCAAATGTATCATTATTCCAACAAGGTTCCTCCTAGGACCACAGATAGATCAGATAGGGGTCCAGATGGGCCAGGGGATATAGGTATAGGAGATGGATCAAGGGCTCGGACTAGTGATGGATCAGGTGCCACTACTGGGTCTTGATTGGATACAACTTGATATTGATCCTCAGGATATGTATTAATGTACCATATATATGATTTGATCAGGACTTTAATGATGTACCATTTTTTTTGATGTATCTTGATATAAATATATTTATGGAAATTTATTTATGATGCTCTTTGATTCTATGATTTTGTTGTGATGTTGATGTGAGATTTCTTTATATGCAAATCTATATGATTTCTATGATGCATTTACTTTTATATGCTATGGATGCAGTGTCTTAGATATGACATAGATAAATGGATGTAAATGATTATGCAACTAATTCTATATGTTTTTTATTTATGATGAATGTAATGGATTATGCAATGCAATGGTAAAATGAATGCAACAATCTTTTTGATTTTAGTGTATGCAACTTATATGAAATTCCCTTGTTAAACAGATGCAAAATGGATAATGCTTAATGAATCTTTTCTTTGTTTTTATCTTTTGATATAAAAGATAATGACTAATGATTAATATAATGAATGAATGATTGCAAAAGAGAATCTCACATCATTTATTTGAAACAAGATAATTGATTTTGAACCCCCAAAATTGATTAACCCCCTTAAACTTGGAAAATACTTTAAATATGCAATTAATCTAACATGAAAATGCAATGCAATGCAACTAACTGTCACTAGATTTTTATGAAAGAAATGCAATAGAGATATATTTTCATCATTGAGAGTTGTGGAACTAGGAGCAAGTAAAAGCATCACTGACCACATCATGATGATATGAATACCGCTTTCATCACTTTGGTAACCATTGGGAAACTAGTATGACCCTCACTTGTTGAATAATCAACTATGGGAGTATAAATACCGGTTTCATTAGATTCAATGTTGCAAGTGAATTTTGGTATAAATATATGGAAGATCTAAATAGCCAAGGTATCCTTTTGCGTAAACAAACAATGGGTAACCCTCCTTCCTATATGAAAGTCCTCGATGGTTCTTTGATGACCATGTCCTTAGACAAATTCACACAAGTTGGTGGATCTTCCTCAAAATAGTCACTCAAAGTCAAGAAAATATCATGTCTTCATTATTGCCCATCTAGTCAAAACATCATCAATTAGATAAAAAGACATGACAAAATGCAATCAATATCATCAAAAGCTTCAAGTGTTTTGTATTGTTTCAAGATTTTCAATAGAATTTCCAAACATTTTGATCATTTAGGTTTTGTCAAATTTTAATCCTGATAATAAAGTCATGAAGTTCAAGGATCAAGTTGTAAGATCAAATGCTTGATTTGAACAATGATATCCATCAAAGGTTCAACAATATATCTCCTCTGAAGTTCTGAAAATATCCTCATACATGTGACCAAAATTATCACTTATTGAATTCGTTGGTATCAAAACCAATGATTTTGCCTCCAACTGATAAATAAGACCATGTGAATCTTGGGAAAATGAAACCTAGTATGTGACAATGCAGCTCAGAGACATTTTTATGATTATGCACAAATGATGGATGCAATGAGGATATACAAATGGGATGATGAAAAGACAATATATACAAATAAAACTAGGTAAGACCTAAGGGATCAAAAAGTGCCTAATTTCCATGTTTTCACCTTTTGAGATTTATTGCTCTTTTTTTTATTTTTCCTTTTTTTTTTGCTACCAAGGAGCCTATTGCTAGGTTTTCACCAAGGCACTTTTCTCTTTTTAAATTTTTTTTTTTTTTATAATTTTTTTAATCATCAAGGCACCTATTTGCTAGGTTTTCACCAAGACAACCATTTTTTCTTAATTTTTGAATGGTTTTTCTTCCTTCATGCTCAATTTTATCCTTTTTATGCTTTTTTTTGCTTTTCCATTGTTTTTTTGAATTTTTTATCTTTCTCATTTTTTTGGATTTTGAACTTTTCTCATTTATTTGGATTTTGAACTTTTCTCATTATTCTAGATTTTGAACTTTTCTCATGTACTAAGAATGATACTGAACCCATCAGACACATACTCTTCTGATACTCTTTCTTGTTATACTCTTTCATCTGATCAGGTATGAAACCTCTTTAAATAGATGATGTTAATAGGATCTTGCAACTCATCACCCTCACAATCAGCTAGCTTGTAGGTCCCCATTCCAAAAGAGGATGTAATTAAAAAAGGTCCAAGCCAATTTGCCTCCCATTTTCCTTTCTTTTCTCTATCTTCTTAGTTTTTAGAGTTTTCTCGTAACACTAAGTCTCCCACTTGAAAGGTTCTAGGTTTGATATGCTTGTTGTAATTCCTTGAGATTATATTTTGATACACTTTCAAATGCTCATAAGTTTATGTTTGATGTTCCTCCAACAATTCCAATTGTTGAATTCAGGTGACCCTATAATCCTCATCATTAAATAATCCATGTAATGAAACTCTTAAGGATGGGATTTCAACCTCCAAAGGTAGAACAACTTCTGCCCCATAAAATAAAGAAAATGGTGTAGCTCCTGTTGGTGTTTGAATGCTAGTTTTGTAGGCCCACAATGACGGTTTTATTTGGATATGCCAATCTCTTCCTGATTTTTCAATCGATCTTTTCAATATTTTAAGGATATTCTTATTTGTAGCTTTGGCTTGTACATTACCTTGAGGATAGTAAATGGAGGAAGAATAGTGTGTTATATGGAAGGTTTCACATAGTTCATGCACATATTTGTTCTTGAATTTTTTCCTATTATATGTGATGATGGCATGAGGAATACCATATCTAGAAATGATGTGATTAAGGATAAACATAGAAATCTATTTTCCCATTGGATTTGTTAAAGGTACGACCTCTACCCATTTGGTAAAATATTCTGTTGCCATGATGATGTATTTGTGACCATTAGAAGAAGGTGGATAAAACATTCCAATAAGATCAAAGCCTCATTGGTAAAATTTCCATGGTTTGATGAATGGGTGTAAATATTGTGCAAGTACATGGATTATGTCTCCATAATATTGGTATTTTGAACACGCTTTAACAAAGTGACAAGCATCCTTTTCTAAGGTTTTCTAGAAATACCCCATACAAAGGATTTTTTTGGCTAGGTTCAACCCACTCGAATGTGACCCAAAGATACCCTCGTGGACGTCTCTTAAAGCTAACTTTGATTCCTCATCCTCCAGACACCTAAGATGCATTCCATCAAGATGATTGCAATACAATGTGTCAAATAGGATAGTGTAACGAGTCGCTTGGCATATAAAATGTCATTTTTTGGCATGGGTTCGGTTTAAAGGTAGAACTTGGTCTTTGAGATAGGTATAATTGGGTCCATACCAAGGTGAGTTGTGTCCATTTATAAGGCCAATAATTTTAGTTTCAGGTAGGTCAAAAGCTGGTTTCACCAACTCTTCCACCAAGAATTTGTAGCTCACATTTTGATCAGGCATTTGGAGTAAAGAAGCCAAATTAGCCATAGCATCTGCCACTCTATTCTTATACCTTGGAATTTTCTTAAATTTTATCAAGACAAAGTATTTATTCTAGTCGTCTACCATCCTTTTATATGGCATCAATTTTTCATCCTTAGTTTGATACTCATCATTTATTTGATTGATGACTAATTGGGAATCCCCATATACTTGTAGTTCTATGATGTTCCATTCTAAAGCCATTTTGATGCCTATGACTAAAGCCTCATAATCTGCAATATTTTTTGTGCATGGGAAAAATAGTTTGTAAGACTTAGGAATGGTGTATCCTTGTGGTATTGTAATCAATAGAATTCTGGCTCCTGAACCATTCTGAGTGTAGGATATATCAAAGTATAATTTCCATGATTTAGCTTCCACATTAACTATTTCTACATCTGGAAATTATACTTGAATAGGATGAGTATAAACTAAAGGATCTTTAGCCAATTGATCAGCTATGACTTTGCCCTTGATAGATTTTTGGTCCACATACTCAATGTCAATTTCACTAAGTACCATCACCCATTTAGCAATTCTTCCTGTTAGGGTTGTTTTTCTAAGAAAATACTTTAATGGATTAATTTTTGCAATCAACTTCACCTTGTGTATCAACATGTAAAGGTGTAGTTTTTGTGAGGCAAAAACTACCACTAGACAAGATCTTTCCATGAAGCTATAGTTCAACTCATACTTGATCAAGGTTCTACTTAAGTAGTAAATAGCTCTTTATTTTCCTTCATCATCCTCTTGTGCCAAAAAAACCCTAAAGATCTCTCCATTTCTTAAATGTATAGTAGTAAGGGTTTTCCTTTGATGGGAGGCATCAAAATGGGTGGATTTACTAAGTATGTCTTTAATAGGGTGAAGGCTTGTTCACATTCATCATCCTATGTAAAAATGGTATCCTTATGTAGCAATCTTGTAAAAGAGTGGCACTTTTCTGCCAATTGAGAAATGAACCTCCTAATAGATTGAAGTCTTCCTTGAAGTGACCTCATTTGACTAATGTTTTTGGCAATTTCCATTTCCAAGATTGCTTGCACTTTTTTTGGATCCACTTTTATCCCTTTTACTGAAACTATATAGCCCAATAGCTTGCCGGATTGAACACCAAAGGCACATTTATTTGGATTTAACCTTACTTTAAATTGATCCAACCTTGTAAAAATATTTTCTAGGATAGGTAGATGGTCTTTTCTTTTATGTGACTTTGCTAAGATATCATCCACATAGTCTTCTAGGAAAGTATGCATCATGTACTGGAAGATAGTTGTCATTTCTCTTTGATAGGTTGCTCTGACATTTTTGAGGCCGAAGGGTATAAAATTCCAATAAAAATTACCCCAAGGGCACATAAAAGCAGTATTTTCTTGATCCTTAGGTGCAATTCAAATCTAATTGTAGCCACTTAATCATTCCATCAATGAAAACATAGAATGTCCTGCCATTAAATCCACTATAGCATCAATGCTAGGTAATGGAAAATCATCCTTAGGGAAAGCAAGGTTAAGTGATGACATTAATTTTTCCATTAGCACACTTAGTGAAAAACATTGACAGAGATCACTGACAAACTACAGAGATCATTGACAGACTACAAGCATTACTGGCATACTACAAGCATTACTGGAAAACAACAAGCATACCTGACAGAACACAGAGGTCACAATAAAATGTTAAGTATGGAACTGACCGACAAACACTGACAAGTGTTGCACTGACAAAGTGAACAAGACATCACCGATGGGTCAATAACATAAAATTGAGAACATCACTGATGACACAGTTTTGAGAACAAAACTGACAGAACAGAAAAGGCATACCCGATGACTAGTTCAAGAAAGGAACACTGACGACCAAGAAAATTGACCGTCATAATCGATAGTCAGTTAGAGAACCTGTAAATTGTGGATCTGAGTTGTACACGTCAAATAAAGCAATGTAATTCTATTTATAGAGTTTTAATTTGTTTTAATTCATAACTTGAGGGTCAAGAAAGCTTTATGTAAATGTTTTAAAGCATCCTAATGGATCTAAAACATATCTAACTAAAGATCAAGGTCAAGTTGTAAACCTTGGATCTAGAGTTAACTTGCAAAGCATGAATCAAGAATTGAGCCAAAAACTAGTATAAATAGATGTTCAAATCAATTGTGAGTTATGAATTCATTATTGTTGATAGCCACGAAGAGCATCTAAGGAGAAAAAGGAAAAATTCATGCAAATTTTAGAAATAGATCACATCAGTTGTCAAGAACACATAGAGGCTACCAATGAGCAGATAAAGGTATTATTCAATCATGGAAGGATGATTACTTATATGTATGAAGCTTAATAGGATATGTTATCAACAATTAAAGATTGCATACATCATCAGATCAAATACTTATGTAGTTGCATTCTAACAAGTGCATCACATCTAAAATCCTTTTGTAGAAGGTGGACTTAACCATTCTTTCCAAATCTCTTAACAGAGTGCACACTTAACAATGTTGCTAAAGCTTCAAATGAAGTATATCTTAATAGGTCTCCACTATAATACTCCTAACAGGGCAGGTCATCAAAAGTGACCAATTGTAAGCCTTAACTGACCCCTTCTTATCTACAGATGGTGAAGTCTTGTGGGTAACAATCCCCATCGCAGTTTTTACTTCCTAACAGGAGTTTTCTGTGATATCATATCATGTGTTATCTATTTTCATGAATGTTTCTATTATGATTACATATTTAAAGAATTTATGATATGATTGCATATACATAAAGAAAGATGAATAGTTAGATAAGATAATTTACAAACTGATGATTAAAGGTTAATGGGCTAACCAAGAAAAGTTTTAGAGGTATTGATTCACCCCTCCCCTCTCAGTACATCATTCCAATATAATTCCAAAATTAAGGTCTCTAAAATACATGCATATGCAAATGGATTTTTCATGTATAGTAACAAGTACAATATTGGAAATCCATTCTACATAAGCTATTACTCTTATAAAGCCATCATTTAGTAACTTTTCCAATTCTGCCTTGACCAATAAAGCTACATGGGGATGCATTTTTCTCAACTTTTTCTTCACAGGTTTTATGTTGTGTCTCAAATTAAGGTGGTGCATTATAAAACTTGGATCCAATCCTGGCATGTCTACATATGACCAAGAAAATTTGATTTTCTTTTCTTGAAAGAATTTGATGAAATCTTTCCTTTTTGATGGACTCAATGATGCTGCTAAGTGAATAAACTTAGGATCCACTTTGGTTCCAATGTTGACCTTTTTTGTTGTCTCAATGAGGATAGGAGATCTCTCTTCATCATGTTCTGGTAGGGTATCCAATCTCTCTTCCTTAGGTGCCATATTTGGGTTTTCACCTTTGTAAACATCTGTTATTTTTACCTTTTTAGGGTCTAGTACTGCCACATGGTGGTTTTCACCACTAGACCTTTTCATTTTTTTAATTTTTTTTCTTTTATCTTGTGGATTAAGAGATTGGAAACTTGCCTCTATCATCATGTTCAGATTGAATTTGTTGGTGAAAGAAGGCTCAACTGCGTTAAGGTATTGGGCCATAACATTGTCATTGGGAAAATAGAGTAGGTCATTAGGTTTGGTTAAGTCTAAAACAATGAGTTCAAGATGAAAAAGGGCTAAGGACTCATTGGGAAAGTTTTCATTTGAAGGGTTCAAGGACATGACTTCGTTTGAGGATTCATACATTATATCTCTTAGGTCAATAACATGTGCTTGCTCTAGGTATTCCATGGAAGTGTTGTAAATCATGATTGCACCTTTATCTTGCTGATGAAATCAACTATCCTATTGAAACATGGAAATTTTCTCGTTGGTGGAGAAGAGAATAAATCTCTGAATTCTAGGTCGGTTCCTATTGGATTTGGAAATATCACCTAAAACTAAATGTGTATGTGGGAAAGAGGTAGAAGGATAATATGAATACCTAAAACTAAAAGAGGTGATACACCAAACAATTTGTTTGTAACTTTGAATGAATCAACATGAATCACAAAAATACCAATGGATCTCAATTCTTGGACAAACATGAAACTACAACAATGATTCTATGCAAGGATCTGAAATCCTTAGCTTTGAAAGGGAAACTAGGTTTCACCAATTTTTAGCAAAGAACTAGGAATCAAAAGCAAAGACCTGTAATAAAAAGTATCAAAATTTGAATATGCAGAAAGGAATATAGCTTAAATGAAGGATAACACAACTTGAAAGCAAGACAATCCACAATATTTCACTTCAAACCAAATGAGAAGGAAATGTTGTATCAATATATCAATGTTGTCAAAACTCTGCTACAAAATGCCCTTACAATACATTCACAAGTCTGTAATGTGCAAGAACATGTGAAGAAAAGAAGGTCGCCAAAAATGAGGTCAAAATACAATGATATAGGAATTAGATCCAATAAGTCGGATGTATGAGAAAACTCCACAAAAGAGGCCCCAAACTACTAGAAATTGAAGTATAAATGCTGAAAAAACTCCTCCAAGCCAATTATCACTAAAAATTAACTCCAAAACTGCCCTAGAACTGCTCAACATCTCCAAAAATCATGCAAAACTGTAGGGGGTCGGATGTGAGAAGAAATCCCATAAAAATAGGGATATAACTCTAAGGAATTGTGAGCAAACTTCTCAAAAGACTCCCCAACTATTGATAACTGAATGACAACTCAAAAACCACCTCAAAAGGACCCCAAGATGTTGTAAATAGGTCCTCAACTACTCAAAATTGAGTCTGAACTGATAACTCTTCCCAAGGTAGATACGAGGCAAACAATCAACTGATGGTCAACTCCTAGAAAAGTGCAACATGACCAAAGTAGACTCCTAGTCAAGACCTTCTAAATAACACTTAAGATAGTTCATAATTAATTGTCTTATAACTATGACAATAATTATTACTATTAACAATGAATGTGCAAAAAAAACCTATCTCTCAAGACTATTTATTTATTAATTAATTACTAATGATTGTATTTTAATATACTTAATCTTTTAAACTCAATAATTTAAGTAACTCATTTTAAAAATTTAAATATTTCACAATATACTCATTAGTAATTAATTAATAAACAAATAATCATTCTAAAGATATATTTATTTATTTAATGATAATTCTAATGAATATATTTTTATTTTAAAGTGAATAATATGCTTTAATCATTTTAAAACTAAAGATATTAGTTAGAATTTTATTTAATAAATAAATATGCCTTTAGAATAACAAAAGAAAATAAACATTTACTTCATCTAAATAATAATAAGATTGGGAATTACAAACAAATATATAGTTTAATGGATATTAATAACAATACTCATTAAATTATTTATTTGTTTGAATTTCTATTTTATTATTATTTATATAAAGTAAAATGTATAACAAAATCTATAAATAAAAACAACATAATCTTATTAATATTGAATTTACAAATTAATGAATATTAATAAACAATATTCATTAGTTTGTAAGTTAAATATTAATAAGAGTATTATTTTGTTTTATGCAAGACTTAAGGCAATCCCCAATGTCTACAGGACTCGATGGCTATCCTAAGGAAACCTAAGTCAACAAGGCTATAATCCCAACTCGCGGATTCTAAAAGGAATACAATAAGAACTAAGGTAATAATATTTCATGGGTTACATAGGGTATGAAACCCTAAAATACTTAATTAGTTTCATTCTTGCTTTGTTGTACTTGTCGACATGTTCTCTGGCCACCATGAGGGTTTGGTAATTGGATGAAAACCTGATGCTGCCGCCATTCTATTGTTTGCAAATTGAAAATGCTTCCTTTCCTCCATTACTTTCATCTTGTTTCTGTACTGGCCACCTTATGTTGGGGTTCAAAAATGGAGTTCTCTATTGTGCCTGACCAATGAAAAAAACATACGGTTCTGTTGATTGTTTATGGAATCATCCTTGTCTGCTGCTATTCTTCTCTGCTGTGCATCTGGGTCTATACTGTCACTATGAAGTCTTCTCCCTCTCCTGGAAATCTCCACCATTCACATGGATGCTTACCCTCAATAAAAAAGACCACTTTGTGACTTTATGGTTTCCTTTGTGGTTCCAGATTCTAACTGGTGAGTTTGAAACCCCTTCAATGCTCCATTCGAATAAATGAACTCTAATATTTTCTGCGAGTTTTTCTTGATTTCTTGGATTATTTAAGGAAAATTACAACATTTGAGAGCTTTATTTTACTATAGTACCAAATGAAGATTGCATTCTTTGTATTTCTTTAACTTGGTGTACGCCAACTTTGGTATATTGTCTTGCAGTTTAAATTATTTTTATTTGGATGTACCCTTTAGCATGAAACTCTCTGGTACTACAAATCTGGGCATCATTCTACTGTTGGAACTTTCCAACCATCTTTTCCATAATTTTGAGGGTTTATACTTTATAAAACAGAGAGTTTAGAATTTTCTTTTGAAACTCAACTTGGGTATACATCTTCTTTCCTTGGCCATGACTGTATATGATGTTTTTCTTTAAACCCATGTTGGGTCTACCTTTCTTGATTTACCATCCTTTTCATGCTTCCTTTATGCTATTCTCAAAGGTTTGTAATATTCCAGAGCATTGGTTTCAAATTAGATTCCTTTCTTTTAAAATTCATGATACAATATTTTTGTTTCTGCATATTTCTTTTCCTGATAATGGGTATCATCATACTTACATTTTTCTAAAACTTGATATGCATATATTCAACAAACAATTTGGGAGATTGATGATAGTTTCTTTGATTGTATATGGCACAAATGATTGTAACATAATGATATTGTCTTTCTTGTCTTTTTAGCTTGCTACTACTCTGTAATTACTGTCACCTAAATTCTGATTTTGGAATTGAACCCTCTGATATAATAGTAAAAACAAATTTCTTCTGCATTAAAGCTAATAGTGACCCACATAAAATTACTAATGATATATGGCATAAAGGTGCTTCTCCTCCAATTCCATTATCCTTACTTTAAGAAACAATACCGCTTCTTTTTAAAGACTTGATAATTTCAGCAAGACCTTTGTAAGCAAATATTTCAAACATAGAGCTTTAGAGCCTCCTACATATTTTATATTTAAAGCTTCAATTTTATTTATTTTTGGTTCCAAAAAAGCATGTTCTTGAACACCAACAATCATCTTGTGTTTCTTTTCCTCACTTGTTGTTCATTTCTGATTCATAGTGTGTTTTGTAACTCAATGAATGTACTTCCAGGTTATATATTGTCCTTGGTACCTTGGGTCTAATGTTGTCATGTCAGCTTTGCATTTATGTAAGAACCTTGCTACATTGTACCTACTAATTTGTACTTTACATTGATCTACTGTTGTCCTAATACATGAAATGTCTGACTAAAAAATTGTATTTGCAACATCCTTGTACATATCTACTCTCCTTATGTCACTATATCTGAATTTACTTTGTCATTAGCATTAACATCTTTATTATTTCTTTGTCTTTCCCTACAACTATGAAAAATATATGTTTCTTTTCCTTATTTGTTTTGTAACAGAAAATGCTGGAAGTGTAGCAATGATGAATACTCCTTTTTAGAATCATTTTATAGGACTATTATGGAAGAATTCTGACATTATGCAGACTATCAACTTGTATTTCAAACCAATACCTTTATTATTGTCTCTGATTCACACCATACCATGGCTTTTATATTGGTATAGTTATTGTTCCATGAGTTTACATATGTATTGAAAATATTGCTTCAAAAATCATAGCATACATTTTTGTGCATTTCATAATGGAAGCTTGCTTTATTGTTTATTTATTAGGTGCCAATTTTGGGGTGTTACATTTTTCCCCTCTTTAAATTGATGTGCAAGTAGCGCATTGATTCAAAGAATAGTCTGATGTGAAGATGAAGATTTCAGAAGTCTAGGTTAGGTTGCCAAGACACCGATCAGATCGAGAAGCAGAATCATCTGAGAGAGGATTAGAATCAGGGTTAGATTGCCCCAATGTCCGCTGATAACTGATAAAGATCTAGGACTATCTCTAGAATCAGTGTTAGATTGCCCCAATACAAAGGTTAACCTTCCAAGATCCAGGTTAGGTTGCCTAGATAATGGTCTAAAGAGATTTTGAGAGCCATCTTCAGAATGAAGCATAACTTTCAGGAATTAGGGTTAGATTGCCCCAATACCTAATGAGATTTTAGGAATCATCTCTAGAATAAAGCTTGATTCTTGAGGATTTGAGTTAGATTTCTCAAATACCTAGAAAGATAGATGGCAAGATGAAAATATGCGAGACATCAAGATGCACCTAGAGATTCAAGATCAAGGAATATCTAATTTTGACCATAAAGTATGAAAAATTGAATATGGCCCATGTGATGAGATGCCCCTAGCGATGGGGAATTTTGATTCAGATCAGACTGATTCAAGAATAATGCACAAATATTTAATGATGCAATCATCTTGCCCCCTCGGGAGTGAAATCGAAAGATGACACATCATAAAGATGAGAGAAAGAAATCATAGATAAAAGCAAGATCGAAGATCCAGAGAGATCTAGAGATAGATCAAGAGAAGACAAAATTGATTTGGAGTGGTCAGGGAGTCCTACTGACTAGGTTTGACCATAGTTGACTAGAATTGACTAGAGTTGACTTTGATGAAAATATTGTAGAAGCCGTGAAAATGATAACAAGAGATAATTCTGACAAGAAAGTGACGTAAAAAAATTGACTGCACAAGCGTCTGATTGCATTGGTCCCAAAATTTTAAAATGTGATTTCAAGCTATTTAGGAGTGTTAGATTTTGATTTCGATCATGAAAATGGATTCAGAACGGTCCATTTAGCCAAGGGTGCAATTTTTGTGGAAAACAGAGCACTTTGAAAAATTAGGTCAAAGGCTATATAAGGCCTGGAGAGGTCATTTTCAAATCATTATTCACCTTTTAACTTTAGTGATGGCGAGGGCTCCAGCTGACATTGATAGCATTCCCATGCATCTACACCAATTCGAGTGCTCCTGATGACACAACCGGCCACCGAAGTATGATGCACCTGTAAGTAATCGTAACCTGATCCCGCATTTCAAATTTTTTTTAAATCAATTTATAGCATTTTAACATGTTTTAAGCCTTTTTAAATTTTTTCGCGTCCAATCTCGCGCGAGGAAATAGTTTTATCGCACCGACCTAGGTTTCCTTTCACGTGAGGATTCAAAATCCTCGCGTGGGTCAGGGGTTCCTCACACGGGCCCCTCCCCTGCGCTCACACAAAGAGGGCACTTGCACCGCGCGAGATTTCTAAAATCTCACGTAGGAAGACATCCCATCTCACGTGAATTAGAAAGTTCACATGGGGATAGAGTTTCTTCGCATGAGAAATTTGCCAAAATTCAAAAGTTGTCATTTTTCTATGTCGCAGAATTAGCCAGTTGCAATATCTCAAAACTGTGTTTAGGATACGTCCATAGCTGTATTTGTTGTCTTTGCTTTGAAAAATCATCATGTTGAGGTACTGATCCAATTTCGTCACTTGCTTTGCAGGTTGACCTCCCTAACATCAGTTTCTGATCACATCATCCTGTCATGGGTAAGATACTTCAGAGGCTATCAGATGCTAATGGTGCCCACATTGATGGGCTAGGATTGACTTACCTTCGTGATGCACCTGATATTTGGGTAAATCACAGCTTACTAGGTGCCTTGGTTGAGTGTTTCCATTCGGAGATGAACACCTTTCACTTGCCACATGGGGAGATGACAGTTACTCCTGAGAATATTTATAGGATTTTGAGAGTGCCTTTCCATGGAGCTCGTATGGAGTACAACATGCAGCCTAGAGAAGGTACATCAAATTTAAGAGTAATTTTCTAGGATGATTTGGTGATGGGCTAGGCCATCTCATGGGAGGAGTTGATTCATGACTATGGCAGAGATCACCCACTAGCGGTTGTGTTGGCACTGTTCCTGAGTTACCACTTGGTTCTTGATCATGGTCAACATGGGTTAGAGTGTAGTTTGGGAGGCATGTTACAGAGGATGCTAGCCACTCCTACAGTTACCTTTGGATGGGGCGAGTGTATGCTTTCTCAGATGTACCACAAGATGCACAAGATTGTGTATCAAGGTGCACGTACCATGGTGGTAGGAGTCATCGTTCTTCATATTTGGGCCTGGGAGCACCTTCCCATATGCAGGCTGATATTTCATGACACACGGTAGCCTTTAGAGTTGTACATATATAGGTACACAGGTCTGATGACCCAGCCTATACTTGGTAAGATAGAGCAGTGGAGGTCATAGATAGATGACATGGCCACAATCATATGGCAGCCTTGGATAGCCATTGAGGTGTGGGATAATGCTTGTCATGAGTTATCATATATGTTCTATTCATGTCCTTTGATCAGGTGTACCATCACTATCATTGAGTGCTTCTTTCTCACACGGGTATTGTGTCAGTTCGGGAGACCATAGGATGTGTCTCAAGAATTTTGTACATATGCCCGATTCGTCGATGAGATGAAGAAGGGTTGGTAGAGACAACTTGATAGGGGCCGCAATATGATAGATGCCTGAGTACCACCAGCCAGGTGGGATTATATGGCCACAGTGATGAATGTAGGTATGACACCTGCATACATAGATCATATGTTAGCCGATCCATTCCCCAGATATATAGCTCCTATTGGTTTGATACCTCATGTACAGTAGGTGGTACTGCCACTACCATAGAAGCAGGTGCCTCCATAGGTACAATAGCCACAGGTACAGTAGCCACCCTTACAGTATTAGGAGAGGGTTGTATGACTGAGGGCATCTTAGACTGATATTCCAATTAGACTGATGGGATCAGATGCAGGTGTTGGGACCAGTGGTAGTCAGGACAAAGCCGCTGAGCAGGGAGATGATACCATCATGGCTGATGCTATTTTGACTGATTCACCAGCAGGTAGACAAGTAGTGTAGTTGCAGGAGGCTCTCTGGAGAGTCAGAGAGAGAGTCAGACAGTCACAGAGGGAGCAAGACAACCTCCATAAGAAAGTGATTATTTAGGAGATGTAGATATCTAAGCGAGACTGAGAGATCTGAGAGTTATGAGAGGCATTGGAGAGATCATAGATAGAGACTAGATATGAGGCTTCTTAGGCATCTTATTACTACACTACTTACACTATCAAAGTACCTGAGGTAGCTGATCAGATTCAGCCATTTTTTGAGTATGCTGGAGCATGGGTCGCTCCACTGGGACCACCTCCACTGGATCCACCTCCTTAGCAGTAGGGTATGCCACCCCCCACCTCCTCTGGGTGGTTAGATGAGATACATTGATATACATATTGTACCACCATTTTAACATATTATGCTTGAGTAGCACCCTTGTACATTTGACCAATCGATATATATATATATATATATATATATATATATATATATATATATATGAGCTCAATTTTGGCATCATTACACTTGTTTATATATTGCTTTAGATTTGTATGTCATATGAGATGTTTCTTATATGATGTAGATGTTGGAATTATATTGAGATGATGTACTAAGAGTGGAGGGGTGAATCAGTACCTCTAAAACTTTTCTTGGTTAGCCCATTAACCCTTAGCCATCAGTTTGTACTTTTATCTTATCTAACTATTCATCTTTCTTTATGCATCTGTAATCATATCATACATTCTTTTGATATGTATCAATACTAGAAATATTCATGAAAATAGATAACACATGACACAAGATATGATATCGCAAAAAACTCCTGTTAAGGAAGTAAAAACTGCGGTGGGGATTGTTACCCACAAAACTTCACTATCTGTAGATAAGAAGGGGCCGGTTAAGGATTACATTTGGTCACTTCTGATGACCTACCCTGTTAGGAGTATTATAGTGGAGACCTATTAAGATCTACTTCGTTTGAATCTTTAGCAACACTATTAAGTGTGCACCCTGTTAAGAGATTTGGAAAGAATGGTTAAGTCCACCTTCTACAAAAGGATTTTAGATGTGATGCACTTGTTATAATGTAACTATATAAGTCTTTGATCTGATGATAAATACAATCTTCAATTTCTGATAACAGATCCTATAAAGCTTCATGCATTTAAGTATTCATCCTTCCATGGCTGAATAGTACCTTTATCTCCTCATTGGTAGCCTCTGTGTGTTCTTGATAACTGATATACTTTGTTTCTGATCTTTGCATGAATTCTTCCTTCTGCTCCTTAGATGCTCTCCAAGGCTATCAATAATAATAATTCATATATTCACAATTGAATATGAACATCTATTTATACAAATTTAGGTTCAATTCTTGATTCATGCAGCGCAAGTTAACTCTAGATCCAAGGTATACAACTTGACCTTGATCTTTAGTTAGATATGCTTTATATCTGTTAGGATGCTTTAAAGCATTTACATAAAGTTTGCATGACCATAAAATTTGATTTAAAACAAAACAAAATTCTATAAATAGAATTACATTTCTTTAATCGTCATGTAAAACTCAGATCCACAATTTGCAGGTTCTAGATCTGTATGTCAATTCTGATGGTCAATTTTCTTGATCGTCGGTGTTCCTTTCTTGAACTGGTCATTGGGTATGCCTTTTTTGTTTCTGTTGGTTAGTTCTAAAAATTGTGTCATTGGTAATGCTTGTGGTCGTCGGTGATGCTTGTGGTCACCGGTGATGCTTGTGGTTTCTGGTGATGCTTGTGGTCACCGGTGATGCTTGTCACTTTTATACTTAGCATTTTTCTAAAAAATCTTTGTTCTATCAGGTATGCTTGCATTTCACTAGTACTTCTTATGGTTCACTGGTAATGCATGTTGTTTGCTGGTAATGCTTTCTGTCTATGTTTTTTAGTGAGTATACTAATGGTAAAATAATTTCATCAATCTCCCCCTTTGACATTAGTATCAAAAACATGATGTGAAACATACTGAGTGTATTAGTATGTACACCTATGTATGCTTCTTCCTTAGTCATTTGAATGACTCCCCCTATTTATATGCCAGTAAGTGTAAGTATATATATATATATATCCTTTATCTTTTCTTTTTCAACTGATATATGTATTGTACATAACTATATACATTGCCTTTCCTCCTTTTTTGATTCTAAAGGCAAAGGTACTTACAACTTTTCAAAAGGGTGGGAATGTGAGGACTTGACTTCCTCCATCATTTTCTCCCATTTCTCCTTCAGCATTTCTAGAGCCATGTGCTCTAGTGATATCCTAACATGGATATCATAGATGTTGTCTACTATAGACATCTTTGGGGTTGCTATCATATTTCTTGCTTCAGAAATATGTTGCTGCAGAATTGTAAGATTTGGTAGAATGTGTGCTTGAAGTTCTATGATCTCACCTCTGAATTGAGTCTCAGTATCCCATATTTCTTGCCTTAGCCTATTTGCCTCTATGACCATTTCATGATGTACCTTTATGGTGTCGGCATGAGAGGTTAGGAATTGTGCACTCTTTGTGACATTTGTGTTAATTTCTGCAAGTTTGTCACTATTTTATTTTCCATATTTCTCTAGTGTGCACATTTTCTGAACTAAGGTGATTGCTTCAGCAATCATTGGCTCTAATTCATCACTGAGTTCTAAGAGCTTTACCTTGTTTAGTGCCACTTCTTGGCTGATTTTA
>MU225509.1:238413-265250 GCA_018584345.1 Thuja plicata | reverse complement strand
CTTATCAAACAGAAAAGGACATATACTTTCCATTATGAATTGTTGCGTAGGGTTGTCCTTTTCTTTCATAAGTTGACTAAGTTGTCCTTGTATGTCATGAATCATCTTATGCATCTTAGAAGATTCAATTTCTTCTTCCTTAGCGACAAGTGTATCTACTTGGAAGTTCGCGGGTAATTTAACTCCTTGATTTGCTAAGTCTAGGAAGTATTTTTCTTTGTCTTCTGGAAGGAGTATCTCCATCATTTTGATAAGAGCTTTATTAGAATTTTCTGCATCTATGTCATTTTGAGTGATAGGGTCATCGTCATTGCCAAGAATTTCATAAATACTTTGAGTTTGGTCTTGACCCTAGTGTTTCTCTTGACCTTGTTCATGTTGAGATTGGTCTTGGCCTTGTGTGTAATCGAAAGGAGACATCATATTGTTAACGTGAGATTGGTCCGTATGTACTCCTATAGTATGGGAGTGAGAACTTGTAGTTGATGTGCTCTTTGGTGAATCAAAAGGATTGAACTGTGAAAAAGGATCACTAAGGCAATGAGAGTCGTTAATAGGATCAGCCCAAACAGGTGGTTTCTTTGAGATAAAAGGATGATGTTGATCTTGAAACAACGGATTAGAACAAAACTAGAACACTGGTTTAGGATTCAGAATTAGGTCCACACTGAATGGGGAAGAGGAACATGATGATCCCTCTTGATTACTCGCTTGAATAACAGGTTTAGAATGAGCTTTGCCTTGATTGCTAGGTTTACTTTTAACTATTTCAGAACCTCATATAGGAAAGATAGTACCGCTCCTAGTTGTAACAGGCATAGACAAAGATGGTACAAGAGGAAACTTAAGATTTGACTCAGAACTCTGTCTCTAAAGGTATCAAAAAGACAAGGTAATAGGCTAGAACAACCGAGGTATGAGATGCACTTGGCACAAGTCATCGGAAGTATGGCTAGAACAGCCGAGTAATGACTATCGTGTTGCAAGGTACAAAACATAAGAAACAAAATAGAGACAAAGAGACAAGACAAGTTCGAGTATGAATCAGTCAGTTTACAACTCGAAACAACTAGTTTCAGTCCGCAGACAATGAAGGAACAAGCATTCAAATCCAGACAAGAGGTAGATAAAATCGATATACAACTCAGTTTCAAGGTAAAGACAAGGTTTCAAGATACAATGAGAATTGTTCTCTAACAAGATATCCAGGCTTAAGATAGTTTTAGGACAATGTAGTTCAACAATCTCTATTTTAAGGTGACAAGCATTCATTTAAAGACACAAAGTTTCAATTAGGTAGTGATGCAAACAGTAGTCGAAAACAATTCCACCAAGGACAAAGCAACTTGGTAGAAACATGGGAAGTCTTTGTTTGAATGATAGAACAGATAGTTTAAGACTCAAGAACAAACACTCAATTATCCCTACAAAGAAAATTGGTTGAGAAGACAAAATCTGTGCCCCGCTATCTTATGTGTATGCGTTCACCTCACACAGCAGTGTCACCCTTGAAAGAGTGCCCGTGTTTTTGGTGTTTCCAAGGACTAAGTATATATGTTTGAAGGTAACCCTTAAACAGGGGCCAATGTCATATACCACTTCAAATATCTAGGTGCATACCTATGTCGAGAATCTAGGGGAGAGATTCTTCCCTCTCCCTGCACACAGATTATGCCTCCTTTCAGAGGTGAACCAGGTAGGCATCTAACTAAAAGAGTGTTTAATAGGATTCCATTCACAATAACCTCAGGTGCCTCTAATACAGAGCTGGATCCTCGCAACCACACCAACACTTGTAAGTCACACACCCTTGCAAGCAAGGCTGGGAGTGGCACCGCTCAGTATGACAAACAAGGCTTTCTCATGATGATAGTCAAAATCAATGAGAAAGAAGTTACTATGGCTTTGGAGTCTTTAGACTACAAAAAAGTAGACTTTATTAGAGTGAGTTTGAATCACTAGCAAAAGGTGTGTACTCACTTGGATCATTCCCAGAGGTTCAACTTTCAGTAGGCCCTCTAAAGGTGACTCAACTTGGTTCAGAATCAAGGGTTTGATTTTCTGATTCTCTCAATGAGAGAAGAGCATACTTCTCTACCTTTGCACCTCACCCAAACACTTCAAGCATGTTCATCACTGAGATAGTTTCACTCCACCAAATCCACAAGTCTTTGGGTTTCCGATTCTCTCAAAGAGAGAAGAGTATAATCCCCTAACAAGTAGAAGTGCTAAAGATTCACTTATCTTGCTTCGCTTCCCCAAGTATCCTTCATGCTAGCAACATCTGGGTTTCGGATTCATTCATGGGCATCACTTCCATGTAATGAAGGAGCCTATTGCCCTACTTTGCTATCAGGATCCTTACAAAATTTTAATGAAGCCCTATTTAGACTATGTGAATGAAAAATAGTAAACAAACATGACATTTTAATATTGTCTTTTACCATCATCCTGCAAGTAAACCGTTAGAATGTTTTAGTCTTTGACAAGCGAACCTGCAAACCACTGTTATGCTGTAGCAGAAAACCAGAAACAGAAAAATCAGAGAGAAACAAAAGTCAGAACAGATAAATAATAGATTAAAAATTTTGCATTTTAAATGTCTGTCAGTGAAAGTTCGCCCGAGAAAGTACTTCACCGCGCGCGAGCAAGTGCTTCAACGCGCATGAGAAAACTATTTCTGCATGCGAGAAAGTGCTAAAAAAGAAAATCTTCGTGCGGCTTGATGCAAAATTTCATGCAGTTCAGTGCAAAACCTCGCATGAGAATCTGTACCAGTGCAGCACGAACGTACGGAAGAGTCTAAAAAACACAGTCAACAGATTTAAAAATGAGGCTAGAAATTGATATTTTTGCCCCACGGTGGGCGCCATAATGTTGTATGCTGAATGTGGACCTCTTAATTCAACACAAACACAACATATTCCTTACACAATCGGTGAATTCACAAAAACAAACATGAATTGTTTGTTCTACAAATGCGATTGAAGTGACCTGTTGCCTCCTAATTAGATGTGATTGTTGAAGTGTACCCTCAGAACGAGAGCCAACAACCTGACCATTGCTAACATGGAAGATTTAATAGTGCAAGTAAATGAAGAAAACCATTATCCATGAGAATGTATGCAACTAGTTCATGAGAAAATGCTATTATTCTATGAATTGAGACATGATTTAAGCTATGAAAGATGAATTGCAATTAGTCTAAGAATGCATTGCAACTAATCTAAGAATGAAAATGCAATTAATCTAAGAAATTAAATGCTTCTATTCTAGAAAGGAAAGTGCTTGTAATCTATGAAAGAAATGCTTTATAAGCTAGAATTGGATTAGCACATGAATCTAGAAAGCTTTAAAGCCTAAGATTGAATTGTTAGCCCCTACAAATAGATCATAAATGAAAGCTAAACAATGTTCAATTCCAAATGAAAAATACTAATTATGCAACAAAGTAAGCTAAAAGCATGAAAATCAAAGAGAATTTGCCTATAGTAATGATGCTAAAAAAAAAAGTCCTCTTTAATGAAGAAAAGAGGTCCAATTTATAGAAACCCAAGGAAAGAGGATGAAGAGTTTCTTGAAAAGAAACAATTGTCTCTTCATTCTCCATTTGAGACATATAAGCAAAGATTATTAAAATAAAAGAATGAATTATTGACACATAAGTGTCCTTTCAAATGGAATTATGGAATTCCTTTTTTGAGGATAATTCATTGAATTAATTAAATAACCTTTCAATTCCTTTTATGTATATTAGCCAAAGGGGGTGGAATTGATTTAATTAAAAGAACTTAGGACTTTAGGATTAAATCAATTAATCATAGGGATTTTAGATAATAATCATTTGAGATTTAGGAATTAAGTGTAATGTCGAATTTATGCAAATTTGGGTTTTCTGCATTTGAAACTCAGTCAATTAAAGTCAATTAGGAGAAGAATTTTCCTAATACAATAGGAATTCGAAGATAAGAAAATGTACCAAAATTGATTAGGTTGTTAGGTGCCAATTTTGGGTTGTTACAGTTTCTATATGCAACTTTAAGAACTCAGGCTTGCTTATAGTCTCCATCGCAGTCTGAACTTGAAGCCTTCACATGAAACTCGAGGTCCATTGTTTTTTTCACATGCAATGCATACATGGTGCCTCATGTATATATCATAGAACTTGAGTTATTCCTGTGGCTTAGGGATTAACCTGGAGCTTGATGCAATGATTATGACATTACTTTCTGTATGTACTTTGAGAACCTCGGGCTTCCTTTGGTTTTGATTCAGCCTCCACTATTCTTTACCTCCTTTTTATCTACTGTATTACATGGTACTGAAAACACAGGCTCTCTGCATGATCTTTTGAGGCTTTTCCTATGGATTTTTTATGCCATTAGTTAATGGAACTATCTTTGGCTTCTACTATCAGACCTTGGGCTATCTACTGCATCTTGGCTCCTACTGCAAGCCACTTACAGATAAGTTACTTTCAAATGCTTGGACAATATTTTTCCTGTTCAAACACATTGTTATACTTTCATTTTTTGAAGTTCTTGAGTCTTTTACAGTTACCATGTATGTTGTAGGTGATTTTTTAGTTTAAATCGGCCTCTATTCATTTTTACAACTTTGACTGTCATAACAAAAAGCATCATCGTAAGCTGCACTTTATCTTATAGTTGATATTTTAACTCAACTCAAGCCTTTGTTTCATTGCAAAGGCTATAAACATGATTATTGATGGCACCGTATTTAATAATGAATCCATATCAACATTGTCTGTTATAAATAAAAGGTGAACCCAGGTTTCTTAGTTGAACTCAGCCTCCAGTGCACCCATATAATTGTTATACTTGAATGATTCCATGCTTTTTTGAAACCGTCCCACTCTTCATGCATAATGTTGACATTGTAATTTCTGGATGTCTGCATCTTCATTTAATGTCTCTTGTAAGCTATCTTTTTATTCAAAAAACGTTGTCTGCTATTTTCCTATATCAGAACTTGGGCTTTCTCAAACAAGAATGTTACTCATGAAAAAGGGTCTGAACAATGAATATGCATACTTCCTCTTTCTATATATGCACATCTACATCACATATATACATAATGTTTCTTTTTATATAGGCACAACTGCATTGTCCAGACTACTGTTTACTCTCCATTTTTCATAAAACACTGCATTTGAACTCATTTTTATCTGCAAGTGATACCCTTCCTTGTAGCACTTTGTTCTATAACATCATCTTCCATTCATGCATAAATATGTCATTTTGTCATTTGAGTATAAACAACAACAATGAGTAATAACACTATTGCTCTCTTCCATTGTTGATAAGGCATTGCATTTTCTCTTTTACCTCTGGCATCAACACTAAATTTATCACCTACATTTCCTATTGATTTTCCTCTTTGGAATATGAGATCAACATGTGAAATAATAGTGCCATTTGATCATTCTTTTATTGTTTGATGACTCATAACAACAAAACCAATATCCATTCTATTTTGTACATGCATATTCTGATTATAAAATAGATACCATTTAGTTCTATCTGTGTATGCATGTTACTTTATCACAACATTACTATTATGTACTGTATCTTCTTTTCAGACTGCATTTGATAATACTGTTTTCACTCTTCTAATATCTGCATTCTTTTAATGATTTGTACTGTTAAATACTTGCACATGTTAATGAGGTTCGAGCATGGGCTCACGACACCCATTACATCTTTTAAATATAGCAAAGGGTTTCATAAATATATGTCTTTTTGATGCTATTATCCTATTAATGCAAATGCATATCTTTCCATTGCATTAATGTCATCAGTAAATATGCAGTTCAGGAAGTTTGACTGATGTATGGTGCTTTTAGTGAACTATGTATTGCTTAGATCCAATTGGATCTAACATCTTTTTCTCCATGATGATGCAGGAAAGAGAACCACATAAGACCTAGGGTGTAGGACAGACAGAAACAAGACCAAGACATGAAGACTTTAGATGATGCAAATGAACAACTCCAGAAACTAGAAGACCTCTTAAAGGAAATACATAGACCCCTAGAATTCATCATGCCTTTCTCTTACTTTATTTTTTGCATATGTCCTCTAAGTTTCTGTATGCAAGATGTAACCTTGAAGGAACACTTGTCTAATACATTTAGTTTTTAATGCACAATGTAATGATCATTTATGAATTTGAATGTGTGCATTTGATCAATACTTAGAGTACAAATGAAATATGATAATATGAATGTAATAGAAATGTATTCATTTTCATTATTTGCATAGTAATGTCAAAGAGATGTTTCTTTATGCAAATTTTTAACTGTTATGACTACTATCCCGCATGTGAAAAATTTGGGTAACAATTCTGGTGACCTATGATGGATGTCTGCCTGCTTGACATTGGGACCAGTAGCCTAAAATAGTCCATTGGGCATTGAGTCAATTGATCACCTACAGAAACCCTAAACCTAATCTATGGATATAAGAAAACCATTTCCCAATGATTGAGGGTATGTTTATGATTTGTGGTAGTGAAGCAAAAAGCTTCATTACCACAAATTATAAATGTATTCTTGATCATTGAGGAACGATTTCCTTGTATTTTCAGATTGGGACAACAACCTTAGAAGACCTTGAAAACTTGAATACTTATTAAAAACTGGGAAAACTAAAACTAAAACTGACCTAATTGTGCTTGACAACACTTAGGGAAATAGGAAAACTAACCTACCCTAAACTAAATAGCCACAAATTCTGCTTAAATAAAACCATTTACTGGTTCATTGAAATATTTTCCCTTTCTCTTCAAATTGCAATGATGCACATGCTTATTGGAAAATACAAGATAACTAAACAATGAAGCAACCATCTCATGCAACCTTTCAAGAAGAGAGGAAGTGTTTTGACTTACTTCACTCTGCTAGTAGAAATATGAATCAACATGATGCACTGGATCTCCCTCATCAACCTCCTCACAATCAAGAGTTGTTGTAAATGGGGACTCTTCTCTTCTCTCCAATAGGGATAGATATCAGATTAGACAACCTCTTGAGAGTATGATTTTGGGGCCCTCCTTGTTGGTTTCTTTACTTTCCTCTAGTTCCTCATGGTTGTCCTGCATCATTAGCAGCCATGTGAGCTCCTCCTCCATGGTCAAAACATCATCATCTCCTATTAAGTCAGCTAGGAGCTTATCAAAACTACTGATCTCCTGGAAATTAGAAGCACTTGGTTTCAGCTTGCATTCCTTCACACAATCTGTAGAAAGAATGTCTATCAAAATAGAGCACCCTTTAAAGGGCACATATTCTGGTATCTCAATAGAAAGATTCTCACAGGAATCTGCAATAATGTTTTCAAAACATTCTTCTAAGATTTGGTCAACCTCTTGATCATGAGATAACTCATATGGAACCACCTTGACAATTTCATGGTAAGCTATCTCTAATTTATGGGGGACAATAGGTTGAGGCAATGTATCAATGATTTGATGATCAGAAACTGAAATTTCTTGCACAAAATTTGTTGGATTGGCCTCAATATGAGACCCTTGTTATTCCTTCTGAATGCTTCCCTCCTTGACCAGTGTCATATCCAATTTACCTTCATTCTCTTGCATGAGGACAGGCTTCAATTCTTCATAAGGCTACAATTGCTCTATAACAGGTGTTTGTGCTAGAAGGATATCACTAAAACTTGGGAATGAAAGTTTGATTGGCTCTTCATTTACAGGCTCTCTGATCACAGGAGTACTCCAACTTGGAATTTCATATTCAAAAGACTTAGGAGACTCACCTTGCTCAAAATGCATGAATCTTGGAATTTTACGCTCAGGAACCTTTTGTTTAGTCATTTGTAATCTCAGCTCTGCTCCCTTAACAACAATTTGATAGTCAAGCTCTTCTTCCCATTGTATCATTTTCTGCTCATATAGTTGATCCTCATTTCCTTGCTCTTGATTTGGCTACACAAGCTTGCTAGGCTCATAAAAATTCTTCAATTTAACACAGTCCCAGTTCTGAGGCTGATGGGAAACATCTTTATGCTAATTAGGCATGAAATAGTCTCCTTGGAACTAGTTATAAATCTGAGTATTTTGCCACCTAGTTTGAGCATTAGAGGGTGGGTGGTAAGCCTACTGAGCTAGCTGATATTTAATCTTTTGTTGTTGCCTTTGAGCCCATGATCCTTCTTGTTGGAGAGCCTGCTCATAAGCCTGTATAAGGGCATATTGATTTGGGGCATGTTGGATATATTGATAGCCTCCTGAGGTATGGTAGCTTGGAGTAAAAATAGGCTTACAATGATTTTCATATGACTGATGATTAGCCCATTGAACATTACTTTCATGATAAGGTGGTGAGTGTTGTTGCTACCCACCATAATATGACATTTCTATTCATGAAATAAGCTAGAAATCTAAATATAAAAGATGATCTAAAAAATACCAGCACTTGGCCTTTTGAAACTAGTAGATCTTTTGTTGCAGAGTCGCCAGGTGTGTGTTTGAATCCTGCCTCCAAAGGCTAAAATACTTCTATTCACACCATAAAATAAATAATCATGAAGCTTCAACAGAACTGTGAAATAGTTTGGTCCCATCGGGTGTGCCAAAAACTATTAAGGTTTAGAATTACCACCCCAACTCAGGCATTGGGTCTTTGACAGTACTCTATCCTAACAATGGAAACCTTCTTTAGCTATGGGTGGACTGTGATTGAGAAGGAATCTCCAGATTATCCAGTTCCTATCTGATTTGGGATATCACGTCCTGATTAAAAAATGAATTGGGAAAAGGGAGAAAGATTTAAAACTGAATGGGAAATGGGGTGATACACCAAAAATTACTCCAGATCTATCAAGATTTTTCAAACCAGCATCCCCAACTACAAAATCACTGAGCTACATTTATCATTCTCTACTCAACATAAAGGTTGACTAGAATCCACTATTAGGGTTAATACCAAAAACAGTAAAAACTGACAACAAACTTACATATTCTGCAAAAAGGCCTGATTTTTTATAACATAGGAAAGGAATTGGAAATAATTCACTTTACCAGATCACATAAAATATGCAACACTTAATGCAGAAAAGAAGAATAGGATTGGATCCAATACCCAGAAATTGATGTAATCAGAAAGCTTGCTCTTATTTCCTTCAAAAACCTGTAAATGTGGTTACAAAAAAGCATAAAAAAGGTCTATAGGAACCAATAGATCACTAAAAGAACCTTCTCTCTTGATTATGAACCCTTTACATGAAGAAAAAGCCCAACTATATAGCCCATATGGCTCAATCTCAAAAATGACATCTCCCTCCAAAAAGTCCCTCTCAAACAGAAAGATAACCCAAAATTAGAGCCTAAATGATGCCTACAAATTAGCCTCCCAAAATTTTAGCTCAATCCCCAATTTTAAGGCATGACTCATGCCAAAAATTAAGCCCTAAAGACTAATTTTGAAAATGAAACTAGCCCTCTAATAATGCTCCCCTAATGTTGATATTTTCTTGAGTTTCATCTTTTACACAATAAATATCAACATATTACAAAGAATAATTTAAAATATTTAAAATATATCAAAGAATATATTTAAAATATCTAAAATATACCCCCTAAGATGTAACTCAATCTAAAACCATAACATATGGTAATAACTCTAACCATCTACAAAACCCTAACTTCAAATGTATGAGAATCAACCCATTAAAACTGACACCTTGGTCAACATGACCTATTTCACACTATCATGGCATGTGATAAAGCTGTCATGGCCCTGCAGCCTACAAGCTATCAACTCCCACATAGTACTCGATGGACTTCAAAATTCTATCAAATTTGGCATAGGTATTTTTAGGCATTTCATTTCCGCACTTGTTGCCTAGGAGAGAATTTAGGTTTTTTCTTGTTGTTGGGCACTGCCATGTTGGTGATCTTCTTGTACTCTCTCTATGTTTGATGCTTTTTGGATCTTTCCATGGTGATCTGGAGTGTTTGTTGGAGTATTTGAAGCTTTAAAAATGGCATTTCTGTATGCATCTTTAAGAACTCAGGCTTGCTTATAGTCTCCACTCTGGTCTGAACTTCAAGTCTTCACATGAAACTTGATATCCATTGTTTGTTTCGCATGAAATGCATGCATGGCACCTCGTGTATGTATCATAGAACTTGAGTTCTTCCCATGGCTTGGGGTTTGAGCTGGAGCTTGATGCTATGAATACAACACTACTTTCTATATGTACTTCATGAACCTCAGGCTTCCTTTGGTTTTGATTTTGCCTCCACTATTCTTTACCTACTTTTTTTCTATCGTATTACATGGTATTGAAAATACGGGCTCTTTGCATGATCTTTTGAGGATTTTCCTTTGGATTTTTTATGCCATCAGTTAACGGTGCTATCTTTGGCTTCTACTGTCAGACCTTGGGCTGTCTACTGCATCTTGGCTCCTACTACCAGCCACTTATAGATAAGTTACTTTCAAATGCTTGGACAATATGTTTCCTATTCGAACACGTTGTTGTACTTTCATTTTTTGAAGTTCTTGAGTCTTCTACAGTTACCATGTATGTTGTAGGTGATTTTTTTAGTTTAAATCGGCCTCTATGAATTTTTACAACTCTAAGTGTCATAACAAAAAGTATCATTGTAAGCTACACTTTATCTTATAGTTGATATTTTAACTCAACTCAAGCCTTTATTTCTTTGCAAAGGCTGTAAAAATGATTATTTATGGCACCGTATTTAATAATGAATCCATATCAACATTGTTTGTTATTAATAAAAGGTGAACTCAGGTTTTTTCGTTGAACTCAGCCTCCACTGCACCCATATAATTGTTATGCTTGAATGATTCCATGCTTTGTTGAAACTGTCCCACTCTTCATGCATAATTTTGACACTGTAATTGGTGGATGTCTGCATCTTCATTCAATGTCTCTTGTAAGCTATCTTTTTATTCAAAAAATGTTGTCTTCTATTTTCCTATATCAGAACTCGGGCTTTCTCAAACAAGAATGTTACTCATGAAATAGGGCCCAAACAATGAATATGCATACTTCCTCTTTCTATATATGCATAGCTACATCACATATATGCATATTATTTCTTTTTATATAGGCACAGTTGCACCACAGGACTGTTGTGTACCCTCCATTTTTCATAAAAACTGCATTTGAACTCATTTTTATCTGCAAGTGATACCCTTCCTTGTAGCACTTTGTTCTATAACATCATCTTCCATTCATGCATAAATATGTCATTTTTTCATTTGAGTATAAACAACAACAATGAGTAATAACACTATTGCTCTCTTCCATTGTTGATAAGGCATTGCATTTGCTCTTTTACCTTTGGCATCAACACTGAATTTATCACTAGCATTTCCTATTGATTTTCCTCTTTGGAATATGAGCTGAACATGTGAAATAACAGTGCCATTTGATCATTCTTTTATTGTTTGATAACTCATAACAACAAAACTGATATCCATTCTATTTTGTACATGCATATTCTGATTACAAAATAGATACCATTTATTTCTATCTATGTATGTTTGTTACTTTATCACAACATTACTCTTATGTATTGTATCTTCTTTTCAAACTGCATTTGATAATACTGTTTTCAGTCTCCTAACATCTGCATTCTTTTAATGGTTTGTACTATTGAATACTTGCACATGTTAATGAGTTTTGAGCACAGGCTCATGACACCCATTACATCTTTTAAATATAGCAAAGGGTTTCATAAAGATATGTCTTTTTGATGCTATTACCCTATTAATGCAGATGCATATCTTTCCATTGCATTGATGTCATCAGTAAATATGCAGTTCAATAAGTTTGACTGATGTATGTTGCTTTTACTAAACTATGTATTGCTTAGATTCAATTGGATCTAACATCTTTTTCTCCATGATGATGCAGGAAATAGGACCACATAAGACCTAGGGTGTAGGACAGATAGAAACAAGACCAAGACATGAAGACTTCAGATGATGCAGATGAACAACTCTAGAAATTAGAAGACCTCTTAAAGGCAATACATAGACCCCTAGACTTCATCATGCCTTTCTCTTACTTTATTTTCTGCATATGTCCTCTAAGTTTTTGTATGCAAGATGTACCTTGAAGGAACACTTGTATAATACATTCAGCTTTGAATGCACAATGTAATGATCATTTACGAATTTGAAAGTGTGCATTTGATCAATACTTAGAGTACAAATGAAATATGATAATATGAATGTAATAGAAATGTATTCATTTTCATTAGTTGCATAGTAATGTCAAAGAGATGTTTCTTTATGCAAATTTTTAATTGTTATGACTGTTATCCCTCATGTGAAAAATTTGGGTAACAATCATAAGAGTCTCGAATTTAGGATTTATTGGCCTCTGCTTTTTCCTAACTCATTTAGCTCCTGATTCTAGCTCAATTTTATGCTAAGAAATACTAGGATCAAATCCTTTCAAATCTGAATAATTCCAAGCAATAATATGATGACATTCATTGCATAAGTTAACAAAGGTTTGACGCTCTTCAGGTGTACATACCTTTCCAAGTTTCAACACTTTATCCTTTGCAGCTGATACTCCTTCATAATGTTCTTCTTTAATCTGCAAGCTAGATTTATCCTTTTTAAATTGATCATTAGTACCAAACATTGATTCTAAGGTCACAAGACCTTTGGGCATCTTATTTGTCCTTAACTGAATGATATGATCCTCATATTGATCCTGCAATTTCTACTCGTTTGGTTGTGCAAACTCAGCCTCCTCTCTCAAAAAATTAACAATATGTTGGTCAGATTCAAAAACTTGCCAACAATAAGGATTATTAGGGACAACAGGTCTAACAATCACTTTTACATAGTTTAGCCTCTTATTATTACTAATTTCAATTGGAATATCATATTGTGCACCAACAACAACAAGTCTATCAACATGTTTATTCTGATTTTTAGAAATACATTACAAATTAAAAGCCTCAAAACCTTCAATTAAATCCCATACAACATGCTTATAACTTTTCAATAAATCATTCTTAGTTGTATGGATATTTCTAACTTGATTTACAATCAGTTCTGAATCACCATAAACTTTCAAACAACTGATTCCTCTTTTAATAGCACACTTTAATCCATTCACAAGGGCATCATATTCAGAAACATTATTAGTACAACTGAAAGTAAATCTGAAAATGCATAATACCTCTCATTTGCTAGTGAAATCAGCATACAACCTCCTCCTGCACCTATCTTGTTGCGTGAACCATCAAAAAATAGCTTCTAAACAACATTAGCTTGCAGTTTAGAGTTTAAATTTGCACTTTTTACAACAACTGGTAGAAAATAAAAAAACTCATGGATAACATAGTTTCCCAGACTTGGATCCTCAATATTTTTATCTAAAATTCCAACATTTTCAATAGCCCAATCATCTAACAAAACATCAGTAAAATTAATTATTTGCGTTTGAGCCCCACGAACATCAGATATTTCCTCTTCATCAAATAATATAGCTGCTAATTCACTTATAGCACCAGTAATATGTTTTTCAAAACATAATTTTGCAATAGGTTCTGATTTAATGGTTACCTTAGTACCATACTTAGTGCAGAAAAGCATGTCAGACCAATCTGTAGATAAGTAACCTCCTATCTTGGCAGTGAAATCTCGTGATAAACATATAGAAAAGTTAGGAGGTAAATCAATAATATTGATATCCATAGGCATTGAAAAACTAGGACAAGCATACAATTTTAAGTCCAAATTCCTTATAACTCCCATAGTTACTACTATTGTCCCATCTAGTTGGACTACCCCTTTTTCAAGTGGCTCATATTTAAGGCCGATTTGGTCTAAAATTTTCTTTGGCATAACTGAGCTACTAGAACCAAAATCAATCATACAATTGTGAACTAGGTGTTTTCCTATAATGACAGTAACATAAAATGGAGGAGGTTTGACCAATTGAAATGGTTGCTGGGATGTGCTAGCATTTGCAGCTTCTAGAACCTTAGGGGCTTGTTTAGAAAAAAACCTCATCAAATATTGTAAGTGATTGCAAGGCCTCTTACAACATGTCCTTTTGGCCTGGAAGAGCCAAGATATCCCACATGGACAAAGGAACATGTGTCTTCTTTAAGTGATCAACAATATTGAAGTTTTGAACATTAACCTTTTGTTGCTATTTTAAAATAGCAATATCATTCACTGGTTGTGAAGGTTGTTCTGTCCCTTTTTGAGCTTGTACCATTTGTTTAGCTTTGTTAGCTTGATGTTGTACTATAACAACAAGTTTTTGTACCTTATCAACTTGTTGTAGATCATTTCCATCCTTGGTTTTTTACCTTGTTCCTACTACTACAGGTCTCCATACTTGATTTGGGTTAAAATTTGTTGCTAAAACAACGTCATCATCATTAAAATTCACTAAAGAAGCATCAACATTACCTTGTGGTTGCGTTTGATCATACTGTACCTCTGTTTGACTATTAACTGGTTGTCTCTTCATAACATATTTCCTTCTAGCCTCAAGTGTGTGAGGACAATCTAACCAAAAATGACCATCATTGCATGTGTTACCCCATTATTATTCTTGTGCATAATTATTTTGAGGGACAACTACCATCTCTTTGGAAGTACTAGGAGTTGTGTAATTGTACGCTTGACCAACTCTTTGACCATAATTCCTTTGCTTTCCTTGAGCTTGCCTTGGCTGGTTTGATCTAGAATCCTGATCAAAGGGCCTATTCTATTGATAATTTTCTTGAGAAAGCCTATTGTATTGGTCTTGCTACCTCTTTAAGTTCGTTATCTCATTACCATAGCTTTGAAGAGTCCTCATCATGCTGTCAATTGTGTCTTTTAACTCCCCGATAGGAGAAATAACAGCATATTCCTCCACTACAACTTGAATAATTAGTGTTGGTATAGGTGGAATAACAGCTATAGGTGGTATAACAGCTGGTACAACTGGCTATATTTTTGCACAATAAGGCATTGGAGGTTTTGGAGGTAACTTTCTAGCTTGTATCAAGTTGTTTTCAGCTCTAACAACATCATAAGCATTAGGTAAAGTATGTCCTCCCATAGATTGTATCATAACTGAAATGTCACTGTTAAAATCCTTCAAATAAAATAGAAATGCATAATCTTTAGTTGTTTTAATAGATGTTGGAATTCTGTCCCAAGTTCGCTGAAAATGAAAATTGAAATATGAAATATAAAATATATTCATTAAAATTTCTTTTAATGGTAGTCAACTGCTCAACCAATGATATATTATCAGACTTATCTTCAAATTTTCTAATTAAAATGGTTCCTAACTCATCCCATGTGGCAATAGAATTTACTGCTAAACTTTGAAACCAAATAATGCTTTACCCTTAAGAGAAGCTGCTAACAATTTTAGTGCCACATCATCATGTGTCACTTGATATAATTCACAAAACGTGGCAATATATTTAATATGTTCTATTGCTGAGACATGATTTTCACCATTAAAATATGACAAACCTTTTAACGCTGCTAATGGAATATCATGATGAACAGTGATTTGTAATGGGCTGCCAGCATTGAAGGCCACAAATGGAAAATTTTGAGTCATCTATACTGGTGGTACTTGCTATTGTACTACAGGTGGTACAATAGATTTGTTAGGCTGAGTTACCTTTCTTTGATATGTTTTTAAACCTTGATGAGCTGGTATAGCAGCACTTGTAGATGCTTCAGCAACAAATTGAAACTTTCATAATTCTTCAAAAATGGGTAATTTTGATCTAGAATTGTCAAGAACACTTAAATCTTCAGGAAAATTGAAATCTTCAATAATTATCTCATGACCTTCTGGAAACACAGCTTGATCCTCAAAGATAGGATTTTCAAATAGTGAGAAATCAGACCCCCTGAAAGAGGATCTTCCTCCTACAACTTGAGATGCTCTATCTCTTCTTGCTGATCTACTTCCTCTTCTACTAGGCTATAACTCTTGATAAATAAATCCTTCGTTGTTTTCTCTTGTTGGAGTCCTTCTCATTAAGATAAATCTATAACTGAATCTACAATAAAACCTTCAAAATAGAGTCTCTAGGTGCTAGAAAATACCTTCTAAAAGGTTGAAATAATGTTGTTCACACCAAAAGAGCAATGAGAAATAATAATGTGAAAAACTTATCAGGAATTGTGAAGCAGTTTGGGTCCCACCAGGAATACCAAAAACTGTTTTCAATCAGGATTGTGCCTTTAGCTTGATGATGAAATTAGCTATCCTATTGAAACATGGAAATGTTCTCATTGGTGAAGAGAATGAATCTCCAGATTCTAGGCCAGTTCCTATTGGATTTAGAAATATCACCTAAAAATAAATGTGTATGTGGGAAAGAGGTAGAAGGATAATATGAATACCTAAAACTAAAAGAGGTGATAGACCAAACAATTTGTTTGTAACTTTGAATGAATCAACATGAATCACAAAAATACCAATGGCTCTCAATGCTCAAAAAAACATGAATCTACAAAAATGTTTCTATGCAAGGATCTAAAATTAGCTTTGAAAGGGAAACTAGGTTTCACCAATTTTCATCAAAGAACTAGGAATCACAAGCAAATACCTATAATAACAAGTATCAAAATTTTGAATATGCAGCAAGGAATATAGATTAAATGAAGGATAACACAACATAAAAGCAAGAAAATCCACAATATTGAACTTAAAACCAAATGAGAAGGAGCCATTGTATCAATATATGAATGTTATCGAAATTCTGCTACAAAATGCCCTTACAATACATTCATAAGTCTGCAATGTGCAAGAACATGTGAAGAAAATAAGGTCCCCAAAAATGAGGTCAAAATATAATGATATAGGCATCATATCCAATGGGTTGGATGCATGAGAAAACTCCACAAAAAGAGGCCCCAAACTGCTAGAAACTGAAGTATAAATGCTGAGAAAACTCCTCCAATCCAACTGACACTGAAAATCAACTCCAAAACTGCCCCTGAACTGCTCATCATCTCCCAAAACCATGCAAAACTATAGGGGGTCAGATGTGAGAAGAAATCTCATAAAAATAGGGATATAACTCTAAGCAACTGTGAGCAAACTGCTCCAAAAGACTCCCCAACTGTTGATAACTAAATGACAACTCAAAAACCACCTCAAAAGGACCCCAAGATACTGTAAACAAGTCCTCAACTGCTCAAAACTAAGTCTAAACTGATAACTCTTCCCAAGGTAGATATGAGGCAAACAGTCAACTGATGGTCAACTCCTAGAAAAGCGCAACATGACCAAAGTAGACTCCTTGTCAAGACCTTCTAAATTGCACTTAAGATAGTTAATAATTAATTGTCTTATAACTATGACAATAATAATTACTATCAACAATGAATGTGCAAAAAAGAACCTATCTCTCAACAATTGTATTTTAATATACTTAATCTTTTAAACTAAATAATTTAAGTAATTCATTTTAAAAATTTAAATATATCACAATATATTCATTTGTAATTAATTAATAAACAAATAATCATTCTAAAGATATATATATTTATTTAACGATAATTCTAATGAATATATTTTATTTTAAAGCGAATAATATGCTTTATTCATTTTAAAACTAAATATATTAGTTAGAATTTTATTTAATAAATAAACATGCCTTTAGAATAACAAAAGAAAATAAACATTTACTTCATCTAAATAATAATAAGATTGGGAATTCCAAACAAATATATAGTTTAATGAATATTAATAACAATACTCATTAAATTATTTATTTGTTTGAATTTCTATTTTATTATTATTTATATAAAGTAAAATGTATAACAAAATCTATAAATAAAAACAACATAATATTATTAATATTGAATTTACAAATTAATGATATTAATAAACAATATTCATTAGTTTGTAAGTTAAATATTAATAAGAGTATTATTTTGTTTTATGCAAGACTTAAGGCAATCCCCAATGTCTATAGGACTCGACAACTATCCTAAGGAAACCTAAGTCAACAAGGCTATAATCCCAACCCACGGATTCTAAAAGGAATACAATAAGAACTAAGGTAATAATATCTCACGGGTTACATAGGGTATGAAACCCTAAAACACTTAATTTATTTCATTCTTGCTTTGTTGCACTTGCCAACATGTTCTCTGGCCGCCATGAGGGTTTGGTAATTGGATGAAAACTTGTTGTTTCCACCATGCTATTGTTTGCAAATTGAAAATGCTTCCTTTCCTCCATTACTTTCATCTTGTTTCTGTACTGGCCGCCTTCTGTTGGGGTTCAAAAATGGAGTTCTCTGTTGTGCCTGACCAATGAGAAAAAAATACAGTTATGTTGATTATTTTTGGAATCATCCTTGTCTGTTGCTATTCTTCTCTGTTGCACATCTGGGTCTATACTATCGCTATGAAGCCTTCTCCCTCTACTGGAAATCTCCACTGTTCACGCAGATGCTTACCCTCAATAAACAAGACCACTTTGTGACTTTGTGGTTTCCTTTGAGGTTCCATATTCTAACTGGTGAGTTTGAAACCCCTTCAATGCTCCATTTGAATAAATGAACTCTAAATATTTTTTTCGAATTTATCTTGATTTCTTGGATTATTTGAGGAAAATTACAACATTTGAGAGCTTTATTTTACTATAGTACGTAATGCAGACTGTATTCTTTGTATTTCTTTAACTTAGGGTATGCCAAATTTGGTATGTTGTCTTTCTATTTAAATTATCTTTATTTGGATGTACCCTTTAGCATGAAACTCTTTGGTACTGCTTGAATCATAGCATACATTTTTGTGCATTTCATAATGGCAGCTTGCTTCATTATTTATTTTGACATAACATGCATTCTTGAATACAAATCTGATTATTGTTTGCACTTTAATACTTTTTCAAAACAACATTCATTAGAGGAGTAGGATAAATACCTCTTTCAGCAATCTTGTAGGAATATGCAGAATATAGTAAGTTCTTGTAGAAAAGTTTCTCCCATTCATTAATCCCTTCCTGTGAAACTTGTATATCTGTTTGATCACTTATTAAGATGATGCACTAGAAATTTTGTTGTTTTCCATCTCCTTACTAGCTCCTTGCTCTGCTATTATATTATACTCCTCTTTTGAAAGGAAATGAAATCGGCATGTATCTTAACAATGTCTTCATCTCTTTTAGCTTTCTTTTCTTGCATTAAATCTTTCCTCTTTGAAAACAATAGGGATATTCTGTAGACTTCATTGTACTCTTGAATTTTTATGAACCTCATGTAGCCTCTTGCATATTCTATGCTATCCTTGTTTGGCATTAGGAGAACCTTTATTTCTGCCCCATGGTTGATTGAAGTAATGTTTCCTTAATGCATTATTCTGATTCTTGAATCCATAATAGAGTACAGAGGTAAACCTTTAAAGTTATGCAACATGATGTTAGTTAGAAGGTTTCATAATTTAGAAAAGAATGTCTCTTGCCATAACCTAGTCTCTAAGCGGCTCCATGATTCAACCAGAGGGTCTCATGCCTAAATCTTATGCATGCCCCCTCAATAGCCTCCTCAAGTCCTCCAATCTTCGCCTCTCCATGTCTTCAGTTGGAAATTTTCATGTGTGTAATCAAAGCATGTCCTTTCAACAACCTAATTGATTTTCATGTCTTCACCTCTCCATGAATTCAGTCAGAAAGTTTCACACTTGGTCTTCATACCTGAATCTACACATGAAGCAAATAATATTCATATAAAAAAATGATTTTTTCTCTGTTTTCTTCCTTCCCCTTTGCATATTTTAATTTTGTATCTACATAAGCATATTATTGTTTCCAAAGTAGTGTAGAGGTATTAGGAATGTCCTCATTGCTCAGTTCTTTAGAACTAAATCCTTTTCAATTCTATCTTGCAGGTTTTCCAAAGCTAGAGATGCAACCTAGATTTTCAACACAAAGCCAATGATCACTTACCTGTATAGGAAATGGAGGCCTTCCCTCTATTCCTTTACTTATTTATATTTGCAATGTGTTTTTTTAGATGTAGTGTTAATAGTTGCCATGGCTTGTGTGGATTTGAATGCATTGTATATATTTTGTATAATTGAAATCTGAACACCATCATTGTACCTTTGTAAAATAATATTTGAATAATATGTCATTAAAAAATGCAATGCCTTTGTACTTTTATTTCAGATTTGAATAAAGGTGAACAAATTAATCAATTCTTTCTGCATTTTGTACTTTATTTTTTGCATTTAATCAACTCTGCAATTTAGAACGCCAACTATTCAATCCATGATTCAATGTATAAATAGTGTCAACTTATCAATTTAGTATGCAAACTAAATAAGTAATAGGAAGTAGGATCAAAATTGTCTTCACTAGACTCCTCGTGGATTTCCATGGGAAAGAATGCATGTGGATTGAATATAATGTTTGAATCACCCCCTACAAAGGTACCCAAGGTTCACCTATCCATTGAGTGCCACTAGATGCTTGTCCTACATTGGATTCTTGAGTTTCATTTGATGCTTGTGTAGAACTCGAACCTTGATCCTCATTGGCTTGAATTTTGGCATTAGGTATAGTAGTATATGTATGAATGACATATACCTCTTTGTTGTGACAAGAGTCTTTGGATAAGGTATCCCACTCATATTCTTTGGAGTCATCCTCACTCTCAGATTCTAAGATGTGTACATGCTCATAAGGATCATGCCTAGAACTTGAACCAACTTCTTTTTCTTGATACCCTATTCTTGATTTATCATCCTTTGATCTCCAAGGAGGTTAAATAAGTTCTAGCAATCCTCTATTTATGATTCCTAAGGGTCCTCTTCCCTTGTATCCCATCTTCTTCATTATTTGAAATCCCTTTCCATATTGATCAGTTTGGATATTGATATGTTGCACTCTTTCAATGAGATTCTTTGAAGTATCCTCCTCTTTGTAGAGCCATTATAAAACTTCATTATCCTCCTTTTCTAGGGCTGATTGATCACTCTCTCTTACAAAATGAGATTTATATTTTTGAGGTGGATGAGAACTTGAAGGTTTCCCATGTGTCTTTGGGGAAGTTGGTAAATCAAATAGGGAAATAGAATATTCCCCCACTCCTTTTGAATTGATTCTACATTTTTTTTCAAATTTATGCATCATCTCACTCATATTTTGGTATTTGTCCTTCTTGGTTTGTTCTCTCTCTTCCTTGGAGGGTCTCAAAATTTCTACCTTTGGTGTAGAATCTTTTGTTGAATTATCATTGGAAATTTGACCTTTGCAACTAACTTTATCTTTTCCCTTAGTTGATGTAGGTAAGTTAGTTTCATTTGAATGTGAAGTAGATGTAGCATTTAATGTAGAAGTAGGACCTTCCTCTTTGGTTTCTTCAATGATGACACTAGGAAAGATTCCTTCCCTATTATGTGGAATAAATAGCTCATGAAGAGGTTTCATCATATTGCAATATTGAAATGGATTAGAATCTCCTCCAATAGTTATTTCTTCACCCATGTACGAAAATTTGATACATTGATGATAGGTCGAAGGAACTGCTTGCATCTCATGAATCCATGGCCTTCACAATAAAATATAATAATTTAACTTCATGTAAAGGACTTTATAAATGGTATCTTTCTTGATAGGACCTACTTGAATGGGAAAAACTACCATTCCTTTAGAAGATCTTTCCTCCTCATCATAAGCCTTTATAGTGATTTGTTTCTTGGGATCAATAGATGACTCGGATAACAGTAAAGATTTGACTAGGTTCAAGGTGCAAATCTTGAGACTGACTCCTCCATTAATGAGGACTCTCTTGATCCTATGCCTTTGGATTAAGACTTCTATATGCAAGGGAAAATTTTGAGGATGAGTGATTGACATATCATCTTGTTCTGAAAATGAAAGGAAATGTGCTACAACAAGATGTCCTACCATGTTTTGAAACTTATCTTCCTCCAAGTTTATAGGAACATTAGTTTCCACAAGAGATTTTTCCAAGATCTCTTTGTGATTGGGAGAAAGTTTTAATAACTCCAAAATAGAAATTTGTGTTGGAGTCTTTTGTAGTTGATCAACCAAACTAGAAGGATTTGTTGTAGGAGGTGTTTGTTTAGCCAAAGTAATTGACTGTGTAGGACCAATAGGTTTAGGAGTACCCCCTTGTAGGGTAATCCTTAATGCTTTCCCCCTAGTGATAGCATTAGAAGTCTCCTTTTTAGGTTGTTCCTTTATCACCACAACATTAACAACATTCTCATGTCTGGATAAGGTATTGATATTATTGTCATAATGATGAGAAAAATTAACATTGTTGTTACCTTTAGAATTGTTTCCATGGTTGTTAGAATTTGAAGGCTCACCTTTCTCATGATTAAAGAAAGGTGTTTTAAAGGCCATATGATCCTCATTATTTTGGGGCCCTTCCACTTTAATCACACCATTATCAATTAAATCTTGCACCACATGTCTTAGGCGCATGCAATCATTTGTTTTGTGTCATCAATTTCTATGATATTCACAATGATTGGACTCACTCTACCAAGTAGGCTTCACTTGTGGTTCATAGGGTTGAGACCTAGATAAGTCAATAATCTTATTCACAATGAGGGTTCTCAATTCATTTTCAAGTGGTTCACCCAAGGTCGTGAACTTCCTTCTAGGTGATGGAGAAAAGAAGGGTTTAGGCTTATTGGCCTCTTGATTGTTCCCAAAGTTGTTATTATTGTTGTTATTGTTGAAAGGCACTTTTGGTGCTTGACTTGAATTATTAACTTGAGTAGATCTTCTTGTGAGAGTAAATGGAGTGGCCTTAAAATTATTCACCTCCACAACTCCATCATTAACCACACCTTTGTTATTGTTCCTCATTCAAAATTGGTTATTGTTAGGAGGAGCCCTATTTTGATTATTGTTGGAGGTATTTTTGTTAGCATTCTTATTATCCTTGTAGAGTTTGAGTTCTCCACTTTTTAATGATACCTCCTCCATAGTAACCCCATTCTTGATTAGGTTTTGGAAAGACCTAGGGAATTGTAACCTTAACCAATGATTCATTTCATTTTTCAAGCTATTAATAAAGATATCCATCTTTTCCTTTTCAGGCACACTTTGAGGGTATCTAGAAAATACCGCTCTCCACATTTGTAGGAAAATTAGGAATCCTCCCCCCTCGCGTTGTTTGGTATTACATAAATTAATCATCGTAACCTCATGTTTGATATTATAAGAGTAATGAGTCATGAACTTGGAGGTCAATTCCTCAAAAGTGAAAATGCCAGAGGGTAACTTGGAAAACCAATCCATTTCCATACCTCCTAAAATTCTTAAGAATAACCTCATTAAATATGTTTTTGCATGCATGAACTCCAATCTCAATGCACAAAACTCCCTTATATGATCTTGAGGATTGGATTCTCCTTCTTATTTATCATACTTAGGAAAAATAATTATAGGGAATGAAATCATAATTAATGTTTTATCAAATGGAAATGGACACAATGCTTTGATAGAGAAGGGTTTAGGAGCCCCCATTTGTTTCATTGTATCCAATTGCATTTGGAATAACTTAAACTGCTTGTTCATGATATCAATAGGGTTGGATTTGTCTTCTTTTTCCTTTAATTGATCAACATCATAATTGTGAGAGAGTTTAGTCCCCGCTTGTGCTAGGTCTAGAAAATATTTTTCCCTATCTCTTTCCAACACTTTCTCCATGAGTCTCATGAAGAATGGGCTTTGAACTTCTTCATTAACCTTCTCTTCGGTAGCCTCTTCATCATTAGGCTCAATATTTCCTCCATTTTTGTTTTTTACCCCTTGATTGTTAGGGTCAACTCCTCCTCCATTGGCCCTATTATTTTTGACCTCTCCGTTTCCATTGTTATTATTTTTATCCCTATTGGCATTGTTGATTAGGTCAGGATCCATATTTTTGAATGGAAAAGCCATGTTTGGTTCTACCTCTTTGTTTCGTTGTTTAGTTGGTTTTTGTGAAGAAGTAGAAATATCACTAGGAAAAGGAACCTCCTACCTTAGATAATAACCATTGAATTGTAGGGTATCTTTAATGTAGTGCAATCGGGTGAAAGCCAACATGAGCATAAATCACTAAAAACTTGGCTTTGTATCACCTATTTGATCAATCCCTTAGCAATTTTGTGATTTGTCGAATAATGAGGGATTCAAATAAAATTGAACTTATGAACAGGTAAAAGATCCAAAAGGGTATCCAAAAATGAAATAAAATTATTTTCAAGCCATTGGGAAATGCCCCCTATTTGGATTTTCTTGTTTCTAGGTGTCACTTTACTATTGTGTAAGCGTGACTTCGCACTGTGTAGGCGGTAACTAGAATATCTGTACGCGACACTCTACAGTTTGTAGGCGGTGTTTGACCGTTTGTAGGCGGTATTTAAAATCTGTCAGGCATTACTTTCCAGTGAGTTAGGTGGTGTTTCAATGTTTGCTAGCGTAACTTCTGTTTGTAGGTGTAACATGAATTTTTGTAGGCATTGTTTAACCTTATGTACACGGTGTTTTGCAGATCAAGTTGGTTTTTCACATTTTTTAGGGTTTTAAAATTATGAATTCTGTGATCAAATCTATAGGATGAAATTCTTGTTTGAAAGTAAAGACACAAACAAAACACACATAAAATTTGTATCTTACTCCTAAAACACACCAAGTGTATGTTCTCAAATGTTTTCACGGGTCTTGTACAAGAAATTCTTCCAAACAATCTATCTAGAGTCAAATTTGGCTTTTTAGCAATGGCTCTATGGTAATTAACAAGGTTTTAGTTAAAACCTCCATTCTAAACTATGAAAAATCTCTTACACCCTCTTGCAAAGGCTTCCCACACTCACAAAAGTACAATTTTGTGCAATCCTGAAGGACTACTCAAGGAAGTGAAGATTCTTAACATAATTTAGTCACAACAACCCTTTGGAGAAGAGTGCATTTTATTATAGTGGGTTGGATAGTATCACGGCTTAAGTTATTGTCTCCCTTTTTTCATCGTTCCCTCTCACCATCCTCATAAGGCAAATCTCGGGAGGTAGGTCCTCTAAGTATCTAGCTAGCTAGCATGTATATGGAAAGAAAAAATTGGACTTAGGCAAGTAAGTTTGGGAGTTTGAATCACTCAAAGAGTGAAGAGCATATCCCTATTACTTTCCTTAATTCCAAGCACTTCAAACACGTTTGTTCATTTTCAACCTCTTTTCAAGGAGGTTCTTAAAAAGTTAAAATGTTTGGTTCAATTCCTCCCTTTCTTTCTACCACCCTAACGCAATACTTTTGGCTTTTTGATCAACTTCAAAAATTTGAGAGCATATACCAAATGTCATGTTTGGAATGGACAATAATAGTGTAGCCCTATTAGACTAGATACAAATGAAATTTCCACAATTTAAGGAAAGAAATCTTGTTAAAATAAACACCTCATTTCGATGCTAGCAAAGACTAGGTTCTTTTTTAAGGTTTTTGTTTTTTTGCTACTCACCTAGCGGTGATTGTTCCCTCTCCATATCCTCCAACAAAGTTAGTCCAACACAAACAAACAAAGTGAAGAAAACCAAAAAGAATTGATAACCAAATGAAGTTTCTTTTCAAATTTTCCAAAATGCTCGTAAGAAACTTAAAATGTGAAATCAAATAAGGGAAGGAAATTTCCTTTTATATGCATTCACAATTTTGACAAAGTGATCATACAAAACTTCCTCTTCCTCTAAACTTTCCAAAATTTTAGCGTTGCAAACTTGCTTAGAGTGTTTGTTTAAAAGCCTTACCTCTTTTCTCTTGTCATGCCCAGAAGTTGGGCAAAAACACACGAACAAAAATTTTAAATAACGCAAGAAATTGAATACTAAAACTACTCTAGGGTAACATGCGCACGCAAAATAGAGCAAGGGTAGATGATAACCAGGATTGGTTACAAGGAGAGGAATAGCCTTCCCAGCTATCCTAAGGGATGACGAAAGTTCCCAACCGGAACTGCACGTGAGTCAAGGTAGTTGACCAAAAGTCAACCAGAGTTGGAAATAAGGAAATGGTAAAAGCTAGGGTTCACAAGACCCTAAGGAAGACACGAGCACGCAAATCGAGAAAGTTTGACTAAAAGTCAACTAGAGTTGTCCAAAAGTCTCTCATGCCTAGAAATACATGGGGAAGGGTCATCGGGGTCTACTATGCACTGTGGAAGTCCAGGGTGCGCAAAATGAGACAGTCGACAAAAAAGTCAACCCTTGTTGACCAAAAAGTCAACTATCTCCAAAAGGCATGAAACTGGAACCTAAGGTTCCAGAGAGCACAGGGATCACCTGGCGCGAAACTAAAATCAAACGGTCAAGGTTTGACCATGGTTGACCAAAAGTCAACCATACTCGAGGCTGGTCAAAGGTAGCGATAATGCCCCTTAAGGCATATATCACGAAGCTAGGGAGGTGATATGACCCCCTGATAAAAATAAAAGAAAGATAACTAAACTATTAATTATTTGGTTAGAGCAATAATCTAATTAGATCTTAGATTTCAATCTTATATTTATTGCTAGTCCTCAATGCTTCTATATAAAAAAAAAGCAAGTTCTAACATTAAATTTTATTAACATATGATACCTTTAAATAAATTGACCATAAGTCAGAAGGAATTCAAATGCATTTTAAACTAATACTTAAATAAAAATTAGAATGTACTCTTTTCCGAAATTCAACATAATTTCATTTATATAAAGTTAAATTTATCTAAAACATTATGTAATAAACTATATCCACTATAATAGTAATAAATTAAAATAAATCTTTACAATTATTAAGTCCATATAATTAAAAC
>MU225509.1:192691-211337 GCA_018584345.1 Thuja plicata | reverse complement strand
ATCATTTGATGACCCAACAAATTGGATGATTCTGTGTGTGCAAATGAACATGCATGACTGAATGCAGGAATCAAAAGAAAAGAGTGGATGTCACGAGCCCGTGCTTGAACTTCACTATTTTATGCAGAGGACTGATTACTGATTGAAATAAGTTACTGTTTAGATACGTGAAGAAATCAGAGAAAAGACTGGAACAGAGTATATGATTTCACTACTATGCAAATGTTCCAAATTTGAAGAATGCTGCTACAGTAAGTACATATTTTACATTCAGTTTACTGTTAAATGGATTGAAGTTCACTTATAATTTTCTGAGTTGAAGTATCATATGAAAAGATTATGCAAAATGAAAGCATTCATGCTAACAAACACTAATGCTGCTACAAAGATGAGTGAAATTGAGAAATGGACAGGAATCAGCCATTGCAAAATCAACATAAGATTCTGATATTTAACTACATCTTGGTGATCAAAAACAACATTGAACACAAAATGACATATAATTGTTATGCATAGTTCGCATTTTACATTCTCAGATTGGAATTTTGAACAAAGTAATAAGAAAATATTCATGTAATTCATCAATTACAGATTAGGGTTTCACTTTAGAAGTCCATAGGAGTCACGAGCCTGTGCTCAAACCCTATGGGTTTTCTGATTTTATTGCTCAAAATCATAAAACATGATTTGAATTTATGCATATGATGTCATGAGAGTAGTTCAGAAAAGCATCTGATACTGCTTATGTGTTTTTAAATACAGTGAGTTAAATCTCTTGACAGAAGCATGATCTTTGCTTTCCATGTTTTCTATGTTCATGGCTTTGTTTATTGCTATCCATATCTGACAGTATGCAGAAGCAAGAGATGTTTTACAAAACATTAAAACAGAATGAAGATGAAGAGAGTTCATCAAATACAGTTGCATTGAACAAGAAGACAGAGTGATAACAGTCATTATTGAGCATTGATTTCATGCACAGAGTTCCAACCATAGCTATAGTCGACATGATAGTATGATATCTTTTTTGGGTCATCATATCGGGGTACATAGTCATGCATCTATTATGTGTGATGTTGCATTGAAATGGAGAAAAAGCACTATTTTGTTCATAAACCCAAGAATATGCTTTTAACATTTGTATGTTTATCAGACAGAGGAACAGCCATCATATCGGGTATATCAGACAGAAGAACAGTTTTAATCTATGCATCAATGTTATGTAATGTTTCATAGAAATGAAAGAAAAGCATTGTTTTGTCAAAAACCTGCAAGCATGTTTTCAACATTCATGTGTTCTGTAGACAGTTAATCAACATGTTTTTCTCAAAAAAGATACTATGTGTTGTGTTCGTGGTTCAGACATGACACATTTTGGTGCTGCTACAATAGAAGAACATAAGCTTTCAAATAGAACAGAGGAGCAGACATGAAGACAAGTTCATTAAATGAAAACAATGACAGAGTGAAAGATAAACTTATCTGCAAAAGAATGTGTTTCTTCCTCATAGAGCTCGAATGCAACTACAACTGGCATCAAAGATGTGAAGCTTATGATGAAAAGATGTCATATAGCTTGAGTTTTTTTTTAAAAACTTACTGCAACTTGCATTAAAGATATAAAGCTTATGACTGAAAGGTGTCATGAAGCTCGGTGTTTAAACATTACAACATCTTTCAGTCATAAGTTCACACCTTTAGTGCCGATGAAAACCCAAGTGCCAGTTATGCCAAGCTCGAAGAACAAGTGTTTTATGCAGTGGTGGAGTTTCATGTTTCACAGCGAACTGGGATAAGTATGAACTTGTGGCAGAGGACTCCCAGTTCACAGCCGAAGCAGTGGTGGAGTCTCATGTTTCACAGACAGCTGGGGATGAGTCTGAAGTTGTGGGAGAGGCTATCCCCATTTGACACCTCTGCCACAGCTTCAAATCATTCCAAGGTGGTTGTGGTGGTGTCACAAATACAATGGAGGTATGACAGATAGTCGAAGATCCCAAATCTTCATGTTAACTGCAGACCCAGAACCTTCGGTGCTGCAAATGCCTAAGAGTCAACAAATGTATTTGTTCAGAGTCACATTTTCCATAGCATGACAACATCAAACAAAGCCTGATATCAATGGAGAACAGAAGGGCATACTTACAAATGAACTTGAGTTCATTCATATTTGAAAGCCGCGGTCTCCATCATGGAGGAAGACTACAGTTGCATAGACCGAGTTGGCATACATTCATTCAAGTCATCAAGATCAAAGCACCTTGAGAGATACAAACTTACAGATGAACCTGAGTTCATTTAAGCTTTGAAAGCCGTGGGCTCCAACATGGAGAAGACTACAGTTACATGGACAGAAGCCTTCTTTCATTAACTCAATGAACTCCAGGTGTTCCTTTACAAATGGCGGACCTCACAACAAAAAAATAGCATTTCTTCATGGTGTCCGCATACAGAGAATGAAAAAAACCCTAAGACAAATGAAGCCGACACCCAAAGTGAAGTGCATTTTACCATTTTTTGAGTTCCACTGTGGTGTAATGAATGCAATGTCAGTGACAGAGCATCGGGTTTTTTTAACAACCGCCACCTCGGTACTTTTAAGTGCCTTCAAACCACAGTTCATACTTTGAATAAGTAAACAGTCATGTCGAGAGAGCCACAACAAAACCACAGTCACTTCCTTGGGATCAACATTGATGGTGGTTACAAAACCACAGTTACATCTCAAACACTGAGGGTAATCCCTGTATAATCATGGTAATAGCAATGACCAGTGGTAGAGTAATGACAGCTAAGCAGTGAAGGATCGGGTTTTCTTCAAATTAAATGCCGAATGTAAAGCAACATCAAAAACAATAGTCAAGGATCAGGTGTCCCTCTTATTCAAATGCAATGTGTCCCTTTAAGTTTAAACTCCATAGAGATGCTTGAAATCATTCGAACATGAATGGTTTTTTAAATTGAAAACATTTAAGTCTAATGGAGTTTTAAACTTAGGGGTATTTTAATATATTTGGAGTATTATGTTTTGGAGGGAAACTTTTTCAAATGAGCCATGTTGGCTATTTAGGGAAGAAGTTTTTCCTTTGTTAGGGAGTCAATTGGGAGGGGATCGAGGTCTTAGTGAATTTTCGAGTTCCTAATACAAAAATCTATCCTTTCATTGTATTCATTGAGATTACCTTATGTGATGCCATTATTTTGCAAGTGAATTTGATCATTCCTTGGCTTGATTCTGAATTCATGAATGTAATATTTTCAGAGATTTTTGAAGAAAGTATACCAGATTGCTCAACTCATTTTGTGTTCAGATTATCAATTCCTTTTCATCTTCTTTAATAAGTGTTTTTCTAATCTGATTTCAAATTTGGAAGTGAATGTTTCATTGTTCCTCCTAGATTGATAAATCTGATTTATTAAACCTTATTTGAGAAATGTATGTTGTTAAGTGTTGAGTTATTTGTGGTTGAACCCTGATAATTAAACTCATTGACCTATATGTTGAACAGTGTACCAAATCATCTGGATTTCATTGTGTGTTAGATATGGAACTACCATTTTCTTCTCAAGTTTCTAATTCATCCTTGGTGTATCACCCCTTTTCTATTTCCAGTTTTAAAGTTTCTTTTCTCCCTTTCCCTACTAAGTTTCAAATCAGGAGGTGATATCCCATATTTTATAGGAACCGGCCTAGAATCCGGAGATTCCTCTTCATTCATAGTCTACCCATAGCTAGGAGAGGTTTCCATTGTGAGGATGGAATTGTTGTGCAGCCCTAATGCCTAAGTTAGGGTGACAATTCTGAGCCTGAACAATATTATTAATATTTTAAAACTGGTTCAAAGAGCTCCCAGAGAAAATAACTAGAAAGAAAAACTTTGATCATTGCTCAAATAAAAAAGAGAATTAAGACATTATAAGTTTCCTAGCTAGCCAAGGCTAGTTACAATTAGAGAGAGGATAACCCCTGCTATGAGAGCCTAATCTAAATTATTACATAGGCCTATAGGCATTACAAAAATTCCATAGGCAAGAGAAAAAAAACCCACAAGATCCAAGTCTCCCTAAATCTGTTAAAAAGTTAAATCTTGAGTCATTACAAAAGCTCATAGGAAAAATACCCTGAACCATAAATGAGATATATACATAACATAAACCATGATCAAAAAAGATTTTCCCAAATTTGTTGAGTGATCAAAGAGATGAATCCCATCAATAGTCCAGCATGAAAACAAGCCTGTAGTAGACAAAAAACAATAGAACAAAGCAACCCTACAACAACATTAAAGCTTTAGCCTTCCATAAAGAAAAGAGAAGTGTCACCACCTGAACCGAGAGGAGCAGTGTCACCACCCAAACCAGGACTCAAGTTGAAGTCTAGGATGGGTTGAGTAGCTAATGAAGCAACATGTGAGGGAGCAGAAGAAGGTTGAACAAATGGGAAGGGATCTGGCTAAAGGAGGTCAAGGAGGGAGAACACTACTTGATGCACACCAGTCACACACTCCTTGGTGAGAGAGCTATTAAACTATTGTAAGGCCACTTTAACAAATCTAAAGAACTATTTTTCTAAATATTTTTTAACTCTTGCAAGGACCATGTAAAATCCATGGTGGTTGAGGGCCAAGTGGTGATGAAATAGACCACCAATAAGACCTGCACCACCCCACAAATCATACTTCTGGAATGCCCTAACAAGCTTATTCCCACCAAGTAGCTCTGGTTTCACATAGATTGAAGCTATCATACCCAAATGGAATGGAGATTGCATAAGGTCATAGGCATTTGATAGAAAAATTGAAATAATTTGAGAAGGATATATGATATGTTTTCCAAATGCGAATAGGATATCATGGTCGATGATTCTCTTAATACCCTATTGAATGTGAGGACGTTCATAGAAAAAAATTGTTGCCAACATATCATCCTTAATGCAACCAACAAAAGGTTGTTCCCACTCTTCCACCTCAAGAAAGATTCTATACTTTTGCGGATAATAACCCATGTGTAGATCAGAGAAGGATGAACAAAAATCAACCTGAGTACTAATACCCACCATAGAACTAGGGCATTTGGACATTATAAGGAAACTCATAAACACATCCTATATATAAATGGAAGAAGGAAATGACATCAATTATTCACAGAATGGTCAATAAAATAGAAGGGTAAGAAGGAAAAAAAATGGGATTCAAAGATAGAATGTCGAGGAGGAATAATACATCAAACAAAAATGAGCACCAAACTAGAGGATATAAGGAAAAACATGAAGCCACATATTAATGCACAATTAATCACAAGATATGAGATCCCATCAAAATATAATAGTACTACTAGGGAATAAATGATCAACTCATAAGCAACACACAAAAATCGCCACATGTCTGTACAAAATTTCCAACTCAGATCACACATGAGGGGAGGCAACCCAAGCTGTCAAATCACAAAATGTGAAGATAGGAAAATCAGAGACCTCACATGAACCCATGAATCTGAGATGATGCAGTACAAAGGGATGACAATATAATGGCCAACATCATAATGAATCATAATAAAACATGACACTAATATCACAATGAATCATAATAAAATGTGCCACAAATTTTCTATGTCATGATGTTGAGGTACAAGTCTAATCACAAGCTAATTTAATTTAGGCATGTGGAGTATGCTTGGTAGGAAATTAGAAAAATGACTTGTCATAACATCATATGAAAATAAATCATCAACTTACATATGAGGCTAGGAGGAAGTACTGATCTAACCACAACCCAAGATATGTCACAAAGAGTTTGGCTTGTTGAGATTAGATAAATATCTGAACATCAAAACCTACACAAATTAATAGAAAACACCTTAACATAATTCATCATGAATAATTGAGAGCAGGGAGGGAAAATTATCAAGAGAGAAATCCAAGGAAGAGGTGTCTTTCTGGAATTTTTAACCCCCCAAATTTTCTAAATAGTCTACACAAACATTACCTTCTTTGAGGGTATGCGATATAGTGAACTTATGCAAAGAATCAATGAAAAACTAGACTTGTTGCAATATATATTTAAGATGCCAATTAACAATACACTTCTTAACACATGCATTAATGATAACAAAGGAGTCACCTTCAATATGAAGGAAAGAAATTGATAATTTTCTATCTAACACTAGACCTTCTAGAAGCACATTTGTCTCTGCCATGTTATTAGTATTATCAAGAATGGGGGAAGCCTTCAAATCCAACACTTTCCCTAAGTGATCTCTTAAATAGATTCCAATTCCTTCAACACCAGGATTACCACGAGAGGAACCATCGAAGTTTAACTTGATGAAAGGGGATTGGGGAGGCTTCAATTTTATTAGAGACCTATCAATGGGAACTTTCCTAATTCGGGGAAAATAGGTGAGGAAGGGAGAGAGAGATTTCAAATATTGTAAGGTTTGACTATCCCAAGAAGAGAAACTAACATTTGGGTTAAAATAAGAAGTGACAAAATTATTAACCTGTTTAGATATATGCATTTTGATGTAAGAAAGGACTAAGGAAAGATCAAAAGATATTTTTTGAAAGATCCTTTTATATCTCTCCCATCAAATTGACCAGATAATAGTGGATGGGATAATAATCCATAAACATGCAAACAAGGAATTAGAAAATAATACTGGCCAAGATTGGAAGAGTTCTCGTAAAGAAGGTAATGGAAAAGCCACAAACAACTTATTCATGACAAAAGCCTAACATTGGGATGAAAAGATACAAGAAATAAATAGATGATCCACAGATTCCACACCTTCACCACAAAAAGTACAATTGAATGGGGTAGTAATTTGTAATCTGGCCAATCTATAACTGGTTAAAATTGTATTTTGCAGAGCAAGCCAAGAAAAAACCCTGCTTTAGGAAGAATAAATTTATCCCAGAAAAATAAGAATGCCCAGCAAGAACTCTTCTGACCGTTAATGTGTTGGATATAAATATATCCCTCCTTAACCAAATACATGTCGTTCTTAGAAAGACAGCGTGGTAATTTATTAGAATTTTTAGACAGAAAAACTACTCTAGTAGAAAGGATAGATTTTAATTCCCTAACATGATCAAGAGATAATGAAAGGGATGAGTGATCTTTCCAAGATGCTTTATGAGAAATAACATCCACATGGTCGACATAGTCCACCAAACTGTTACCCCAAAAAAGGATGAAGATGTTCATTACCTCTGCAAGAGAGTTTATAGAAGAAAAAGGGGGGAAGCCATTCCAAGAATATGCCCAAAAAGACACATGATCCCTACAGTGAACTTGCCAAGACATAAAATTGACTACAACCTCCCTCAATGAGATCATAAAATTCCACATAGGATACCCTAAGAGAGGATTAGAAATGGGAAAAACTCTACTCAGATTAGGGGAATATAAATACTTATCTTGCATAATCTTACACCAGAGGGAATGGGGTTTAGATTACATGTTCCAAACCAGCTTACCCCCAAAATTTATTTCTAGCTAATAAATCATGAAGCCACGCACCCCCTTCTAATTTATCCAAGGAGAGTGTCTGTAGTGAGACAAGGGGAATATTTTTCTTGTTATACATATTAGTTGTCCAGAGAAAGGCACGAATAATATTTTCTATACGGACAATAACTAATTTGGGAGCTTGGAGGACTGAAATATAATAGTAGTTAGGGATGGCTGAAAGAACTATTTTGATTAACAGGATCCTACCAGAAAGTGATAACCAATGATATTTCCAAATGGAAATCATGTTCTTTAGATGATTAATGAGAGAGTCCCAGTAGGAAGGTTTGGCTTGACCTAAGAAAAAAGGAATTCCAAGATAAGTGGAAGGCAGGGTATCTAAGGAAAAACCAAGGATGGACTCAATTCCTCATTGGATGGGGCTTGGAGTAAAAAAATATAAAGTTTGGACTTACTAGGGTTAATGATTTGACCAAAACCAACAGAGTAAAGGTTGAGAACATTTTTAATACACTGTGCCTCTTGAATGGTAGAACTACCAAATAAAAAAGTATCATCAGCAAAGAAGTTGTGAGAAATAATCAAATATGTACTAGGCATATTAACACCTTTCCAATCCAAAAGAAGGGTGTGCTTCTGGATAGTACGACTGAGAGATTCCACCATGGTATTAAATAAGAAGGGAGAAATAGGATCCCCTTGGAAAACTCCCTGAGAAGCCCAAAAAAACAAGAAGAGGCACCATTAATTATAATAGAGAAGGAAGCCCCAGACAGACAATTTTTTATCCATTTACACCAGGGGTAAGAAAAGACAAATTTCCTGAGGATTTTGAAAAGAAAATACCAATGAACCTTATCATAAGCTTTCATCATGTCTAACTTATCCAGAAAGGATGGAATTTAATGTGACTCTATAGAATGGAGAACTTCTAGGGAGACTATAGTACCATTAGAAGTTTCCCTACCTGGGACAAAACCACCCTATTGAGGCGAAATAATCTTAGGAATCAATGGTTTGAGCCTTAAATAAATTGCATTGGTAATGATCTTGTATATTACATTGCAAAGAGAAATAGGCCTAAAGTCCGCAAATGTCTGAGGTATTTTGGATTTAGGAATTAAGATGAGATTAGTAGCATTGAAATTTTTTAGGAAAAATCCTCTCGAACGGGATTCTTCTAGTACAAGGAGGAGATCAAAATTGATGACATCCAAGCATAAAAAGAATAGTGAAACCATTGGGACCAGAAGATTTATCTAGCGCCATCGAGAACACTACAGAATGGATCTCCTCAATACTAAAAGGCCTTATTAGAGAATCATTATCAGAGTCAGAGATAAGGGGTGGAATAGCTTGCAAAAGCATATCCATAGGAGGTAAATCTTCTAAAGGAGGATCGAAGGGCACAAGGAGGTTTGTGAAAAAGGGGACCCCTTCATCAGAAAATTGTTTTTGTGAAGACAGAAGAGAGCCAGTTACAACATCCTTAATGGAAAAAATAGAAGATGAATCTTTCTTAGTTTTTGCAGATGTATGAAAGAATTTAGCATTCTTATCTCCCTCTTTCAACCAAATTTCACGAGATTTTTGTCTGCAATACATTTCTTCTCTAGTACAAAGGGTATCCCAATAGGTTTGAATCTCTTTCTGTTTAACAGTAGAGACTGTGTCCAATCCAAATTTGGAAATGTGCTTTGAAAGTTCATAAAGTTCACCTTCCACCCTACCTTTATCCTCAAATACATTCTTGAATACTTCTTTGTTCCAGAGCATAATCTTGGTTCTGACAAAGCTCATTTTTTTATGGAATCGAAACATTCGATTCCCCTTAGTGAAGGGTGCATAAACCCACCACTAACAAAGGAAAAAAGAAAAATGGGGGTACATGAACCAAATACTTTCAAATTTAAAGGAAGATTTATGTTTGGGGGTATGGGCTGATTATTGGAGGCACATGGAAATAGGAAAATGGTCTGAGACTGGGGAAGAGAGAATTTGAGACGACAATGTAAAGTCAAGGAGTTGAAATTCAAAGGAGATAAGAAAACTATCTAATCTAACAGATATCATGGTAGATGATCTATTATTTGACCATGTAAGGGAACCATTGCACAAGAGAATATCACAGAGAGAATTATTGTGGAGAAAAAATTTGAATTCATCAATAACATGTGGAGTCGTAGGGTTTCCACCAATTTTTTCAAGAGTAGATGTAATGGAATTGAAGTCACCACCCAAAATAATTGGAAGATCCTTAAATTGATTGATCTAGTTAGTTAAGGAATCCCATAGATCTAGTTTATCTTGAGGAGAAGAGGGACCATAGACATTGAACAACAAAAATTTGAAATCAAACCATGAAAAATTTAGCAACTACCAGTTGGAATCTGAGAGCAACAACTGACCCTTAATAGATTTAGAATTCCATAATCTAATAAGACCCCTAGGGGTGCCAGATGAGGGAAAAAGAGAAGACTCCCAGTAGGACCACTTAGCAAGACTCTTGTCAAAAAAAATTTGAGACAACTTGGATTCTTGAATAAGAAAAATATCTTCTTGAGAACAATCAACAAAATTTTTGACCCTACTCTTTTTTTCAGGGGCATTTAAGCCCCTGATATTCCATGGCATAATTTTCATACTGGAGTAGGGGATTAAAATATGCTCCTCCTTGTTCTGATAATAGGAGAGAACTTATCAAGAATTGTGGTCAGAAGGCCAACTTCAATTTCAATTTTAGTTTTAGCCGCTAGAGGCTTTCTACCTCTCTTCTTCTAATTTTTGATCCTAGGATCCTGCTGAAGGGGAGAGAGGGAGATAGGGGTTTGAGAAATTGAAATTTTTTGAGAAAAATGAAAGCCCTACACCCCATGAACTGAGGGAAAGTCCATAGAGGTCACATCTGACATGGGAGGAGAAAAGTAGGGTTCTGCCGCAACCTCAGCAACCACTTCCTCATAAATTTGAGAGGACACTGAGATTAGAATATTATTACACATTAATTGAAGAACATGCTCATAGAATGGGGGGAGAGATTGTGATTGAGGAATCAGAGTAAAATGTTGAATATTAAAAATATGAGTTTGGATAATACAATCTTTAGCGTTTGAGGCAACAGGAAAGAAGGGCAAAAGAAAAGGATGATCAACCTAGAGAGGAGCAGGAGCGGGGAAGGTCATTACAGGAGAACAAGAGGGAATAAGAAAAGAAAATTAGAAGGTAGAGCAAAAGAAACAAAATTTATGTAAGGGAAAATGTTGTTAGACCGGGACCCAGAAGTCAGTAAGGGAGGACCAGAGGAAAAAATCAAAGAAACAAGAGAATAAAGGAGGATATTAACAGATCCAGAAGGAATGTTAACATGTGCATGCATATATTGTGAAAAGGTAGGCAGAGAAGATTTCACCTTCAGGAAGGGTCTAAAAATGGGAGAAGACCAGGAGGTAAGATTACCAATAGGACAGAGTGCAAAAAGCGAAGCTAGGCTGAAAGTAGACAAAATTGGAATAGGACTAGATGTTTGAAGTAGATAATTATCAGAAGAGGAACAGGGCTGGATGAAAGGACATGAACATAAATTAGATGATAAATTCAAAAAAATCAAAGTGGACACCTCAGATGAACCTTGAGATTTATAGGATAGGTGACCTAATGAGTCCCCTAGAGCTTCAATAAGAGAGGGATCTTGGATAATAAATGACTGAGTCCAAGTCCCATATTTGGAGCAAATTGAAATTCGAGAGGGAGTTGGCTTGGACTAGTTGAGGAGAAGGAAAACCCTAATAGGGAGATGGGGATGCATGAGAGGAAAAAAACTCATTTTTCACAAAAATTCCCAGTTTGTTAGCAAAAATTTCCACCAGCTAGGTATCTCTATATTCGAGAGGGAGATTAAGAAAAGAAACCCAGTAGGGCATAAACAAAGGAGGAGAAAAATTGACATCAAAATGCGGGACCTAAGAATAAGTAAAAATGCCAATGCCTCAACATAACCATCCTTTAAATTTATGAACTGCAGACCTAGCCTATGGTGAATCAAAAATTGCTACAAAAAATAGTGACCCTTTTTCATAGAGAAAAAGCTCTTTTAGGCCTGCCCAAGACCCTTTATCCTAAGAAAGAAAAGACTAAAAAGGGAGAAAAGATTGTAGCTTACCAATAATAGTAGAAGATCATAAGTAATCCACCGTGGGTTGGACCATATGAGATGGTAGAGCAACCCAAGGATCCGGTGGGGACTACGAGTATTCTTCAAAAAGAAAATGTCGGTCAACAAGATCCATATCCGAAGGCCACAGAGGCTTCTTAGGAAGGAAAGGGAAAGGCTCAGGATTTTAAGAATTTGGTTTGAAGGGAGTTTGAGGATTAGGACCATTATTTGAGATAGATAAGTGCGCAATTGGCATGAATTTTGGCTAGGAAACAAAAGAAGGAACATAAGAAGGATGAGCAAAAAAATTAGGGTTTTTGCATGGAAGATGGTTTGGAGAGTTAATAGGTGATTCTAGAGGAGAATTAGGGTTTTTGCATAGAAGTCTGTTTGGAGAGTTAACAGGTAATTCTAGACGAGTACCATCATAGGTGTCAAACAATGGTAAAGGGATAAGATGCCTAATCAATTTGGGATGACACCTGAAAGAAGCCTTGTGCACATACTATTATTTACCAGGCGGTGACCCTAGTATACCTTGAAAAATTGTTTCCCTAGGTATCTTCGCCACCCGATGCAAATGACAGGAAACCAGATGTTGGAAGCTACAAAAATACTGTGAAGTAGGTTGATTGCTAATAACACAATCTCTCCATTTTCCATTCTTAAGAACCCATTCAGGTATATGCCCTGCGCTCTTTGATCTGGCCAAGTCATCCTCATCAAAAGGGATATCACCCCACTTTACCCTAGTTGCGCCTTGCTGAGAGGATTCCGCACCAGAGGATTTGATATTGGGCTTAACATTGAGGATACCCGTGTTGAAAGAAGAAACCTTGCATGCCTCAGGACTCCATACCAGCGTGTTTAACGGTGTGCACACATGCTGCTCCATCCCCTCACATTCCCAATCCATTATTATTAACTTAGTATCTTATAAATATATTCCAAATCCCTTTCTCATAATTGAACTCTTAAATTTAATTATAAATTTAATTTAAAAGTAATATATAATCCAAAAATATAAGTCCTTAATGACTTATGTTATAACCTAAAGATTATACTTAATTAAACAAAATATTAATCAAATATAATTTAAAAATAAAACATTTAACAAAATCAATATAAATTAATTTATAAATCAAATAATATAAATTAACCTACATTAACAATCAATAAATATTAACTATAAACATTTATAAATAAACTAATATAAAAATAAAATTTAAAGTAATTAATCTAATCAAATATTAAATAAATAATAAATAAGATAGACAAAATTCATTTTTAACTTAACTTTTATTTAAAATAAATATTAAAAGTAAATCTTAGTAATGGGGTTATGTGGCCCCACTTTGGTTTTTTTTTAAATTTTCTTTTTAGAAATAAATATTATCTTTTTTATATTAATTTATTTATTTTAAAATTAATAATATAAATAGAGCCCTTCTTTTTTTAATATATCTTTAAAAGATACCAATTATCATATATTCAAAACAATATTTGTTCTCTTTTTAATTCAATAAAGAGGTCATTTTTATAAATAAATATATAACAGATAATTATTTACTGTATTGATTTAATATTTTTAATTTGCTTTAACAGAAGGAACATTCCACCAAGATGAAAAATATAATTATTTTAGTTGATTTCTCTCATTAGGATCATCGAAACTTTAACAGATTTAATTCCATAAGAAAATTTATTTATTCTAAAACATAGATTTTTTTTAAATTGAATATTCTAAAATGATTTCTATTAAAATTGTATGGCTTAATATTGAGGGTTTTAACAGAGTTTTTAATCAAACCCTAATTGAACTAATTTTGAGTTTTCTAATGTTTGCCTAGATTTCTCAAAGAAGAACCTAGGGTTTGACAAATTTCATTAAAACATAGTTTCCTCTAAATTAAGCATAGAGGTTTACAAATATGACATACATGCAAGAAAAAACCCACATAATACACCAATAACTATTTTCTAAGATTGACAAACACGAAGCAGTCAAGGAATTTCACACAAGGGATTTCAGTATCTCAGACACATAAAAGACGGGGATCTGAGTACTAAAATAAAGGATTCAAAACCTACCTCAAACCACCAATTGACAGAAGCCACAAAGAACAATCCAAAACCTTGAAAATCCTAAGCTTTCACAATTTCTTCAATCCAAATCTAGAATCAAAACCTGTAAAAATGTGTGCAACCTGTGTAACCTTGTGTGTGCAAAAATGGGCAAAAAAAACCTGATAAAGAAACCTACTCAACCTAGGGTTTTCAAAACTCATGAAACCCTAAAAACAAACTCAATTGAAAACTCAAATTAGAAAATCAGAAAAAATAGAACTCAACTTAAAATTGAGTAAAAAGAATTAATTTATTTAATAATTGATAATTATAAGCGCTTTTCGAATTTAGCCAATTAACTCAACTTTTTACTTTAAATTTATATTTTAATTTTAATAAAAGAATGTACAATTTTAATTGCATAATATTATTTAATTAACAAATAATATTTTTAGCATATTAATAACATGCAAATTGATAATAAAATATCAATTCATTAATTATTCTTTTAAATCTCAATTTTGGATTTAATCATTAATTAAATCCTCTATTCTCAAAATTACATTTTTTAATTAAGTCTTTTTAATTAACACCTGCATTTAATTAATTTTCATTAATTAAATAGCATCTTATTTAATATTTCCAAATGTAATAATATTTAATTATTAATTACATAATTAATTTAATAAATCACTCACCAACTAATACAGAAATCACATCAATCACATGACTAGACAAACTGATAACAAAACTGAATGAACCCAAAAATACCACAAACAAGCACAAAAGGAAAGGTTCACGAATGACATCACCTTAATGAATTCGGAAGGTATGAAATAAGATACTTGTCCACTATTTCAGGACAATAATGTCTTAAGTTGGGATTTTGACTTGTCTGTTATCTCTCCTCTCTTACCATTTTGATATTGCGATAGGGCATGCTCATCTTGATAATTTAGGGAAGTCAATGCCCGGTGCCTGCAAACCTACATTAAAAAGTTGAGCATATACATAATGTATATAACAAATAATGATAGGGATTAGTCGATCATGTGGATCTCACAATGCAAGTAACTACGTCTCCATCCTCTACCACATCAGACACCTCATGCCAAAATGTAAGATAAACACGCCACACAAGAATGTAAAAGATATATGCCAACCATACACATGTAAGTATGGGGTGAGTAAGATCATCCTAACATATGCATAATCATCATGAAAATAACCAAAATATTATGACATCATTATTAAAAGTAAATTTATGGGTGGGCACTACATTAGCTCAAGATAAGATCTGCAAGTTATATCTCCAAAGTAGTCAAACACATTTTGACTTCTCCAATGCAACACCTCAAATCCAACTTAAATGTTTGCATCGATCACATAAGTATCAAAATATTGAATTCATAACCTCTATTCCACGTCATCATAACATTAGAAATCATCACACATACTATACCACTCACTGATCTTTGATTTACCAATTGTTTCTCAAGAACTCTTGAGTTTTACCTATCTTAATGTTTGAGACAACAAAAACTCTTTCACCAACCAACCAAGTGAGTTGTGGTTGGAACCACATTAAAATATAAAAATGTTGATGTTGTATCTATGACCACTCTTTATAATTCCACTTCTACCATGATTGCCACCAAAGTGATGTTCTCATTGTCTATCGATCTTCTGGACTTAGCCAATTTTTTGCATTACCTTCTTACCGATTGTGTCTTTACTTCACCTGTTGTATTTCATGACTATACTAACTTAGTTGCACTGCAATAGCTTAGTTTCAATCAATGAAAACCACATGAGTGACTCCTTATGACTGAACATGCTAACTACTTAAAATTGTGCAATCCTAATCTCAATATCAACTTATGAATCCCTAACTTATTACTCCCTATACATCTACTCCCCCTTTGAAAACAATGCCAAAGGTACCAAAACTAAAATATATGGACACTTAAAAAAAATATTACTTACATCTTGTCAAAGACTACCTTGAAGTTTATCGTTATTGAATGTAAGGATGTTTCCCATGCCTTTTGTATGTATCCCATAGAAATGATTTTCTAACTAGAAGAAAGTTCTTCCATGCCATCGAGAGCTCATGTCTAGTAAAGAAAGTATTTATTTTTCCTTCTTCACATTTAGTTACATGACCTCTACTGTAGGGGATAAGGATGATTGAAGTTCTAGTAGAGTAAGCATTCTATTCTCTTGCTCATTTTGAATCTTTTTAACCTTGTGTGAAATTTTCTTCATCTAGCTACGATAAGTAGTGACTGAGCTTGACATAGGATCAAGATAATCGCTTAGGTTCTCCAAATCCTTCTGAGCTTCAGCTTTTCTTTGTTTAAAATCTTGAATAAAATCATAATACTTTGATAAAAAAAATGACTTGCCTCATTTAATGTAGTCTTAACTTCCTTTATCAAATTAATCTAACAATTTGATCCTATATATAGTAATATTCTCCACCATCTTATCTATTATATTCTTCTCTAAGCTATCCTCTCCAAGTTTTACAACTGCTAATGCAAATTTGGGCCTTGGTTTAAAATTTCCTTGATAAGAGTATCCACCTGATCAATAGGTAAATCATCTTCAACATATTCTACCTCAGGTACTAACTCAACTAAAAAAATTATATCTTGCCTTAAGACTCTTGTATTCTTATTCTTAGATCTCAACTTGTCTTTCGTGGATTTTTTCTTCAATTGTTCTAAATATTTAATCAATTCCTTAGGTTTCAACTTAGATATATTGACCAGTGTGGTCAGTGATTCTTCTTCGACTTCTTCTTCTTCCTCTTCTGCAACAAGCACTAGTTTCTGTCTCTTCTTTAGACTTGACTCTTCAAGACTTAATTCCCTTTTTTGTCTCAAGTTCTTCTTGTATGCACCCTAAAATGGTCGCCTAGACTTTGGGCCCCATTTCTTAATTTATCAGTCTTTTTCTCAGTATCTTCCTGTTGACTATCTACAACTTTCTCCTCTTCCTTCTCAGAAATCAATTCCTCTGTATCCTCCAAAGGAGATGGTGAGGATGAATGCTCTTTACCTATAACATTTGTTAGAATAACTGGGGGGGTGAATCAGTGGCCTTAAAAATTATTCTAAAAGATCCAACCAAAAACTTATCTCTCAACTATAATACCTTTAGTTATCTTACAGTCCTAATTTTGTCAAGATGTATGCCATAAATAATATTAACAAATAAAAAATGCTCGGTAAGATATACTATTTATCTTTTCTAGACTTTACCGAGTATCAGCAAATAAACTTAGTGTTAACCGACCAATCCAGTTTCAATAATGTGTAAAAAAAAATATCAATGTAATGAAACACATACACATTTTCCACATATATTTTAATGTGGAAACCCAATATGGGAAAAACCACCTATGACCGGTAACCCAAAATATTTTCACTCTTCTAAAGTGAGCTTAGTGAAGAGACAACCCTATTAAAGGTTACAATACACACTGTTAAGTGTGACCTTGTTAGAGGATTCAAAACCAACACTTTGTCTTTTTACCTAGCACTCACTATATTGTCAACAAGAAAACCTTTTGATACTCTTGAGTATCTCAATACAATAAGGACTGTTAAATCCCACTCGGTTAAGAGATTTTCTAAATCAATCGTTAAACTGATACAGTAAATGATCTGTTTAAAATAAAAATTTGATTTGCAAATATTTAGATATATTGTTAGTCCAATAATACCTATCTGATCAATATATACTTCAGTTCCTTTGCTTTCTTTCTTTATTCTACTCGGTGAATGATTTGTCCTATGTTGCTCAGTGTCTGTAGAATTCCTTGGCTCTGTTCTTCAACTTGTATGATTAGATCTGCATACAGATTTCTATCTTCACACAAAATATATTTATCATTCCTCTCTTTGATAATGAATTCCTTGTCTCTTTATATAGACATGATTAGCCACTCAATTTCCTTGCTTTTGTCGATGTAGATCTCTTCTTGATCCGTATAACTCACCATGATTTGATTTATCCTGTAAAGCTCTCCTTTAGTTTTATTTTGTAAATATCTCCTTGATAACTGTGAATAAAGTGCACTTTTAATCTCCTTCCTTGCTTTAACTTAATTTATTGTTGATAATAAAACAATCAATCAGTCAATCCCTAAATTATAGCTCTGCCAACTAAGCAATTTTTTTGTTCTTTAACTCCAGTTATGCTCGGTCATCAAATCCATTTATTCTCAGTTATTAACTCAAGTTATGCTCAATCATTAACTTCGGTTATGCTCAGTCATTAACTCTTACTCGATAACACTTGCTTGGTTACTGATGTGCTTGGTATACATTGTGAACTACTCTATGTTCACTGTCACTTGGTGTATACAAACCTTTTATGTTTTACCGACCACATAAACTTTGTCTCTTCAGATCTTCAAGGTTATGACAATATGTGTATGAAAAATCAAACCATATCAAGTTTACATCAATGATAATACAATACATTAACTCATTTAATGTCTTGCATTCACTTTTCCAACTCGGTGATCATCAACTTATCATCTTCAAATATTCAATTAGTTATAGTTCATCAACATCTACGGGTGATCCCACAAAGCTGTGTATCACTTTTAGGAACGAAGAAAAATCACGCGAATGAATTTTTTTCATTTTTGACCCCTTCGAGCAAATGGGGGTGTTCGCGCAAAGGGAAAAAACCCCTTCACATGAGCTAGATGAAATTGGGAGTTTGCTCCAACTAGACCCAATTCGAGTGAACCATGTGAATGAACAAAATGTTGGAATAGTCCCAAGGGATAACTGAGAGAGGGGGGGGTGAATCAGTTATTAGCTAGTTTAATTCTTTTCTCCAATTAATTATAGAATAACATTAAGCATTAACACATTCAGATAACACAAGATAGAACACAACAATTTTGGTTACGGGGAAACCAAATAGGTAA
>MU225509.1:177518-192641 GCA_018584345.1 Thuja plicata | reverse complement strand
CACAACAATTTTGGTTACGGGGAAACCAAATAGGTAAAAACCCCAGTGGGAATTAGCACCCACAAAGAACTATACTTGAGTATAATAATCCCTGTTAGAAGATCTTACAACCCTGTTAGGAGTTGATCTTTAAAATGCAATAAGTACAGTGACCTGGTTAAGGGTCAGACTCTGTTAGGAGTCTTTTACAAATAACCCTGTTAGGGGTGAGGACTCACTGTCCAAAAATCTCACTGCTAAAATGATGAAGGTTGCAACCTTCAATAAAATAGATATACACTATATCTGATAATTTAACTGTTTGAGTAGACCTGCTATCTTGATCAGTTCCAATGAATTGTAATCTTCTTCTTCTTATTCACATAGATCTTCAACTTTTACTGTCAAACTTTCTGATCTACTATGTCTTATCTTTTTCACTTCATTTTCACTCTTAGCGATCACATTTGAACTACTATATTTATCTTCCCCAAGGATAAGGTCAGGAAATCTTTATGAAGTACTTTATCAACTTCCTTTTTGGCTTAACTAAGCACACAATCAAAATTAGGACCACGGAAGTCAAGATGAGTGGATGCGTCGCTTCACATAGTTGGCTCTACCAAATTAATTCAAACATCACACTTCTTTTAAAACATGCTTAGCGCCTTTGGATAATCATCATTAACTCATAACTAAACATGAATACAAACATGCATATCCCCAAGATAGGTGCAACTCAAGAAATAATGTAAATACATTAGATCTTAACAGATGATCTTCAGAAACTGTAACTACCAAAATAGATTAACATAACTCCACTGATATTGCATATCTGAATCTATGTGAATGCACATAGCAACCAAAACATGTCTACACCATGGAAATAAACACACAAGGCTCTAAAACATCTATATTGATAATTGCATATAGGACACCATTGTATATTATATGTTGTCATCAATGACAAACATACAATCAACAATTTGAACATAAGAAAATCTCCAATAATCTCCCCCTTTGACATTGATGGCAACATATGATGGAAAACACCATCAATACAAAAGTGATTCCTTTCTTTTGACAATCTTCTCAATATCCTCATCAAGGGTTCCTCTTCACTGTTGCAGCTCCTCTGACTGTGTTTTTATTTTCATGACTATATACTCCCACAGAGTATATGCTCCCCTTACTATATACTCCCCCTTTGACATCAATGGCAAAGGGTTCCAAACAAAAATAAGCACAGGTACTACTCTAGAAGTAGAGTAGTCAACCATTCATCAGTCACCAAGGGCTAATGTTATTTGCTACAAATTCTAATCAGACTTAGGAAAAGGAATTACTCCCAACTTCTCCCTGAGATACTCAAAAGTATTTTTTGATAAAGGCTTTGTAAAAATATCTGCTAATAGTTCTTTAGTGATCACATAATCCAACTTTACTTCTCTATCTGCAACTTTTTCTCTTAGAAAGTGATATTTGATCTCAATGTGTTTTGTCTTTGTGTGCATCACAAGATTATTTGACATATTGATAGTGCTAGTGTTATCACAGTAAATAAAAATAGGATAATCAATCGAGATACCAAAGTCTATAATCATCTGTTTGATCCAAACCATTATTGAACAATTCAGTGCTGCTGCAACAGACTCAGCTTTTGTTGTCAACTAAGAGATAGAGTTCTACTTCTTTCTTGTCCAAGTAACCAACCTGTCTCCAAGAAATACTGCTCCTCTTGAGGTACTCTTCCTTTCATCAACTCAACCTACCCATTCTGCATCTGTATACACATGAATTTGTATATTCTCTGAGTTAGGATACCATAAACCATAGTCTATAGTCCCCTTTAATTATCTGAATATTCTTTTTATTTCCATTAGGTGATTTTTTTTAGGTTCAGCTACAAATCTTCCAACAATGCCAACAACATTGGAAATATCTCTCTCAATGTAGCACTTGCTTCCAAAGATTCTGAAGTATTTTACAGTAGGTAAATTACCAAACCAAAAGTTCATAAGGTGTCTTGTCTGCACCTAGCTTTAACTGGATTCTATTGATAGTATAGACTTCTCTATTGACCGCATCTCTCTAATAGGTATGGGAAACCTTTCCTTCAATCATGATAGTGCATGTTGTGTCAAGTATTATCTTGTTCCATCTTTCTGCAATCCCATTCTGCTGAGAGGCTCTAGGTGCACTTAATTGTCTTTTGATTCCATGTTCTTTGCAGTAATCATAAAACTAGTCAGAGGTGAATTCTCCTCCTCTATCAGATCTCAGACATTTTATCTTTAATCTAGATTCATTTTCAACTTTAGCTTTGAATACTTTGAACTTCTCAAAAGCTTTAGATTTTTATTTTAAGAATGCAACCCACATCATCCTGAAAAATTCATCAAAAAACAAAATGAAATACCTCTCTCCATAGTATGATCTTGTTTGAGTGGGACTACATAAGTCTGTATGCACTAGAATCAATTTTTGTTTTGTTGAATTCTATTTACTTCTGAATGAACTTCTTACATGCTTTCCCATCACACATTCCTTGCACACAGTATCAATAGGTCTTGCAATAATTGGAAGGTCTCTTACTGCCTTTACATTACTTATCTTTACTATGTTTTGAAAATTGATATGTCAAAGTCTCTTGTGCCATAGCCAACTGTCATCCACTTTTGCAACAAAACAATTTACTTCAGAGTTAAGCTAAAAAACATTACCTTTGGTCTTTGAGCCTTATACAATCATGTCTCCTTCTTTGTTGTTGATAATACATTTGTTTTTCTTTAATTCTAACTGATATCCTTTATCTAACAGTTTTCCAACACTTAGTAGGTTGTGATGAAAACCATCAAAATAAAGAACATCATATGTCTTGTTCTTTCCATCTAAGGTGATAGATCCTCTGCATATGATAGGTTTCAGATTGTTATCTCCAAATATAACCATGTCCCCTTTGTACTTATCTAGATGTACAAATCTATCTTTGTCACTTGTCATGTGATATGAACACCTGCTTTCAATGATCCAGTCAGTTTTGATGTCTACTTTGGAAACTAACGATAACTCTTGTGCTTTCTTTTCATCTTCATTTTCCATTTCTTCAAGCATTTTATCAATGTCTTTAATGGAAATGAATCCAATTTCATCTTCTCCTTAGTCATCATCAGTTACACCATCTTCAACATGATAGCATTCTTTAGTATATTTGGGCTTGTAATCTGATATGAATTTCTTGACTCTTGTAGGACACTTGGATGCAAAGTGGCCAACTTTGTTGCATGAAAAACATTTGAATGGTAGTTTTCCTTCATATTTCCCTTTAAATTTTCTTTCCTTCTTAGCAATCATAGCAATGATTTATTCTAGTTTAGTATCAACTTCTTCTTTTTCATTATTGCTAGAGATGTTCAAGGATTTCTTACCATGGACTGAGGCTTTGAAAGTTGTTTCCATTTTAGGTTCTTTCTTCAATCTTGACATCTCAAATGTGGATATTTTGCTAATCAAGGTCTCTCTTTTGAAGTCCTTTGAGAATTGCATGGTTTCATCCAAGATGTTAATCTTGCTTTCATAATCTATTGTCAATGTGGTCATCAGTTTTTCCATTATATCATCCTCTGAAATTTCTCCACCATTGTTCCTGATACCTAATACTACTTCATTAATCCTTTGGTTGTAAGATCTAATGTTCTCTTCAGGTAGCATCTCTAAATTATTGTATCTTTTCTTCCATGTCTTTCTGTGTGCATTATTTTCTTAGATGTCTCCTTCAAACATATCTTCTAAGTATTTCTAGATTGTATATGCTTTTCCTGCCTTCTTGATCTCAGAAAATTCATTGTCAGATAGGGCATTGATTAGGGCTTCCTTGGCAATTGCATTTTGAGTGAATAATTCTTTTTTTTATTTGTAGAGTCTTCTTCTGCAAGGTCTTTCAAAGTGGGAACATCAATTAGATTATTAGAAATCTCATAGATCTCAAAGGCACTCTACCTTAAGCTATTAGGCTTTCTCTCCAAGGCACTTGGCTCTGATACCAATTGTTAGAATAGTACCAAGGGATAACTGAGAGGGGGGGGGGGTGAATCAGTTATCAACTAGTTTAATTCTTTTCTCCAATTAATTACATAATAACATTAAGCATTAACACATTCAAATAACACAAGATAGAACACAACAATTTTGGTTACGGGGAAACTAAATAGGTAAAAACCCCGGTGGGAATTAGCACCCACAAACAAATGTACTTGAGTATAATAATACCTGTTAGAAGATCTTACAACCCTGTTAGGATTTGATCTTTACAATGCAATAAGTACAATGACCTGGTTAAGGTTCAGACCCTTTTAGGAGTCTTTTACAAATAACCATGTTAGGGGTGAGGACTCATTGTCCAAAAAGCTCACTGCTAAAATGATGAGGTTTGCAACCTTCAATAAAATAGATATACACTATATCTGATAATTGAAATATTTGAGTGGACTTTCTATCTTGATCAGTTCCAATGAATTATAATCTTCTTCTTCTTATTCACATATATCTTCTACTTTTACTGTCTAACTTTCTGATCTGCTCTGTCTTATCTTTTTCACTTCATTTTCACTCTTAGAGATCACATTTGAACTGCTATATGTATCTTCCCCAAGGATAAGGTCACAAAATCTTTATGAAATACTTCATCAACTTCCTTGTTGGCTTAACTAAGCATGCAATCAAAATTAGGACCGCGAAACTCAAGATGAGTGGACGCGTCGCTTCACATAGTCGGCTCTGCCAAATTAACTCAAACATCACGCTTCTTTTAAAACACATTTATCTCCTTTGGATAATAATCATTAAATCATAAATAAACATGAATACAAACACACATATCCTAAAGATAGGCGCAACTCAAGAAAAAATGTAAATACGTCAGCTCTTAACAAATGATCTTCAGAAACTGTAACTGCCAAAATAGATTAACATAGCGCCACTGAAATTGCATATCTGAATCTGTGTGAATGCACATAGAAACTAGAATATGTCTACACCATGGAAATAAATATTCAAGGCTCCAAAACATCTATACTAATAATTGCATATAGGACACCGCTGTATATTATATGCTGTCATCAATGAACAACATACAATCAACAATTTTCATAGAAGCAAATATCCAACACAAAAAACAAGAAATTTGCACAAATTTTTCATGGGGGGTTCTCTCAAAAGGGGGTTCTCTCTAACCCCCTTCACTAGAAGGGGTGGTCGAGTGAACCCCTTGAATTTGGCCTTCCTCTCCATAGCCAACAATTTTCTGCAAATGTTTTCCCTTTGAAGGTCTCAATCAAGGACCAAATAAACCAATCTTATAAAACCCAAATTTTAGATGATTCTACTTTAAGAAAGCTTTACAATGAATATTATTTTAATATATATTGAGTTCTTTGTGACTTTCTATTTTTAGTTTAATTAAACAGAGGTTGTATGGGCATTTAGCAACCTCTCTCTTCAACGCTTTGGGAAAAATAGTAAATTACGAAAAAAATTTATGAAAAATATGTAGGAAAAGAGTATTTGTGTTACCTTTCTATGAAAAAAATAAAAAATGAATTTCGATATATAGATCAAGTTAGAGTGATCTAAGTGACCTTATGTCTAAATTACAGTTACTATCACTTTAGAACTTAATAAACTATGAAATATTGACCCAAAATGAATGAAACCAATTTCATCCTTTAGATATTGAAGTTACAAATATAAAATCAAAATAATTACATCGTTATCATATTTTTAAAAAAAATTTATGCTAATCCAAGTGACAGTCACTCCTTAAAAACACAGTTTTTTCAGACAAACCACTTTTCAAAGGAGAAGGAAAAATTAACTTCAATTAATTTTAATTTTTTTAAAAATATATATTTAGAAACTAGAAATAAAATGCTAAAAGACTCTAGTTTACATCATCTTCAAATTCCTAATAGTTTTGTTACAACATGTGTTTGAAAGTGAATTTTTTTCTCAGAATGATGATCTCAGTGTCAAGTTGGCCAAAAAGTGAGACACATTATTGTGGGACCACCCCTACAATTTCAATCTCATCTCCACCTATTTGTAATAAAACAATATTTTGTACTCTAATGTTCTGCACCAAGTTAGGGACATCAAGAATAATATCCCCAATTAAATGATCTACAAAAAAAGTGTCATCTCCCTGCATAGGTTCATTAGATTTATCTTGAACTTGTTCTTCTTGTGTTGCTACATCCTTCACCTATAGTAACTTCTTCCATGTCTTAATAGTCTCATTATGTACATTATGTGTGTCATCAATAAGAAGTCTAGCTACTCTACTCTTTATTTTGAATTTATGCTTGTGAGCATCAATAATTATCTTAGCATCTTCAACACATAGTTCAGGTTGCACTTGGATTAGTGCTCTTTCCATAATTTCTTTGTCCAACTACAATGAAACGCTCCATCTAGAATCAATCAAATGATATAGTTCATTAGGAATGCAAGAATGGATCTCTAAAGGTGTTCTATAAAATTTGTGAAAATGATACAAAATTGTATCCTCTAACTTCTTCTTATCTTCATCACTACCCAAAGTGTATCTTCTTCCAATTATAGAAAGTCTACCATTCTCCAAAATACCTTTTGCAATATAATCAATAGAAGGAACCTTCTTTATCTCACCACTCTTTTTAAGTTTAGATGCATCCTTGTCTGATTCTATCCTTTCTTCCTCATCCTCTTCAGGTTCCTTCTGACCATCCTTCTCCTCTATGGATTTTATCTTCCTCTTGTAATTTTTCTTTGGAGTAGGAATGCTTTGACCTTTCTTTCTTTTTGGTTCCACTTTAGACTTAACTTCACTAGTAGTTGGTTTTCTTTGTTTTCTCTTAACCTTAGCTTCATTTTTAGTTGCAGCAATGCAAGATGTTCCTACATCACTACTTCCAAAATTCTTCTCTAGGTTAGATAACATTCTCCTTGTTTTCCTTTCAATGATAGGTTTCTTCAATTCCTTTTGAACTTTTGAAAATACTTGATCATAGGTTCCAATTTTTTGTGCTTGTTTCTCTAAGGGTTTTGCTGAAAATTCATCAACATGTAAAGTTACTAAATCACCCTCTATTTCATATCCCATAGGAGGAATCCAATGTGTCCTAGGTTCCACTTCTTGCACAATACATGAATTGGTGTCTACTAGAAAAATGTCATTCTTGTATTTTTATACAATTATAGTTGGAATCCTTTCACATTTATGCATCTTAGATTGGAAATACTTGAAATAAACCTACATGACATTGTTGAATTTATCACCTAATTATTTTATAAATTCACTTATCTGAATAACTACTAGGTTGTCCTTTGATCATGCAACATTACCTCTACCGGAGAGGAATTTTTGAACATAGAAAACCATACATACCAGTAGGGAACTGTACTTGAATGATTGTCTCTTATCTCTCTTTACCCTTTCCATGTTTGTCAAAAACAAACTTTTGATAATATCACATAGATCATATACTAAATCATCTTTGATAATCTAATTGTCAGCATAGATAGAACCACTAGGTACACTATTAACTTGAATAGACTGGTAAACTTTATAACCCATCACCATGGATGAAAAGTGAACTGTTAAAATGAATTTAGAATAACTGAGAGGGGAGGGGTGAATCATTTATCCTCAGGTCTAGATGTAGTAAATAAAAACTTTTTGTACTTCAGATCTACTCGACAACAATAGCATAAATCAACAACCTTAATTATGCAGTTTACTGTCAATTGAAATTAGCTTGTAGTAACATAACAGTAAAGAAAACCATAAGCATTCACACAAGTTGACACAAGTATTTAACGTGGAAACCCAATATGGGAAAAACCACCAGTAACATGCTACCAAGTTTTCACTCTTCTGAAGTGATGCCCTGTGAGCCAACCCTGTTAAAGGTTACAATAACACACTGCTAGGTGTGACCTGGTTAAAGGATTTAATCACCCTGTCAGGAGTGGCCTTGTTAGAGGACTTAGAACATTCCAATCTGAATGTCACCTTGTTGAAGGATTTATACAAATGTGGTGCAGGGGCACCTTGAAATTTTCTCATTATCAGAATATTGATGTTTCTAAGTCATTTAGAACTTCATGTTTTCGTTCATTAAACTATATGAAAATGTACTCAATGTATTTGAAATCGGTTTAAATGATGTTTGTAATGAAAGTCGGAATATGAATATGAAGAGACACGGGAAGGTAAAACGGTTGTAACCATTCTCAATTGTCTTTAAAAAAGACATGATTGTAATAGCAAGGAGAGATCGACAGAGTGGTTATGAGAATAAGGAATAGTTTGTGAAAGGAAATCGGGCTCTCTGGTTTTTAACTAGAGAGCCATCGATGTTATGTGTTAATGAAGTGTAATATTAATATAGTCAGTTGTCGGAATTTCAAATTTCATGATGTTATTTGTTTAAGTTTCTCATAATTTGGTTTTAAGATCCAATTTCATGTTCGGTGAACCTCAGTGTTGAAGCATTATCATTAATTGAATTTATATTTTTCCCTTATATCAGGTTTTGATATTTTTTATAAATAATGTAGCAGTCAATTGAATCAGGTTCCATGACAATGATTATAATGGGCTCTTCTTGTTTGTATGTCAGTTTATGACAGTCCTAATTGGGACAATAGAAAACCAGTCATTTTGTGAAAGAATTTTAATGGAAGAGAGTATTAAGTTGATGCTATTGTCTATTGAATGTTAAAAGAAGAATGAATGACATGTTTATGAAAAAACACAGTCTGAGTGCAGGGCCTCTATCTTCCAAACTAACCGTTGGATCTTGCTAAGATTTAAGTATGTTAGTGATAGCCTAATTTCACAGATTTTCATTGAAGGGATTGACAAAATATTCTGTCTATAAAAAGTTATTAATCTCTGAGTAGACGTCTCTCTGAGAAGGCAACAAACTGTCATAAAGGATAGTCAAGTTTTAAGGTTGAGTTTGTTTCATGAATTCAACAATGTTAATGAAGCATAACATGCAGTTGATATATTATTATTATTGGAATATTGATGGAATATGAGCCTCTAATATATGTTTATAGAGAAAAGAAGATGTAATATGCAGAGATACAGATATCTTTGATGCAGATTGAAGAAAGCTAATGAAGTATTTGCAGATGTTGAAGATTGTTTTGATGCTCCTCTACATAAAAGTGGTATCAGAGCTTAGAAGATTATGAGTGTGTAGATGGAATCTACACTAGGAAGTATTGTGGTTATTTTTTTTAGATTCTTGTTATGATGTTTTTGTTGCAGATTGGTGCCAGTTCACTCAGCTGCAAATGGGTGGACAAGAAGGTCTACTAAAGGATCATGGGATATGATCCAGTGCCAGAGATTGGTCCTTTGTGTCACCAAAATTCTTGGGGAGAGAGGCATGATGGGACTCCCAGGTGAGGGACAAGAGGTTGTGATGCAGCATGGAAGAGTGGATTGTGCAATGGTTGAAGCACCATTGAAGGCTACCAGCATAAAATCTAGTGATTGGAGCCACAGTTGAAAGAGATAAAGCAGAGGAGGCATCGATCTTGTGATGATGAAGAGGTGACAACTTTATGGATTCTCACCAATACATTTCCATGAGGACATGGAAAACTTTGAAGCTCGGGAGTATAGTGCAGGGGCACCTCAAAATTTGCTCATTATCAGAATATTGATGTGTCTAAGTCATTTAGAACTTCATGTTTTCATTCATTAAACTATATGATAATGTACTCAATGTATTTGAAATTAGTTTAAATGATATTTGTAATGAAAGTTTGAATATGAATATGAAGAGACACGGGAAGGTAAAATGGTTGTAACCATTCTCAATTGTCTTTAAAAAAGACATGATTGTAATAGCAAGGAGAGATCGACAGAGTGGTTACGGGAATAAGGAATAGTTTGTGAAAGGAAATCAGGCTCTCTAGTTTTTAACCAGAGAGCCATCGATGTTATGTGTTAATCGAGTGTAATATTAATATATTCAATTGTCGACATTTTATATTTCATGATGTTATTTGTTTAAGTTTCTCGTAATTCAGTTTTAAGATCCAATTTCATGTTTGGTGAACCTCGGTGTCGAAGCATTATCATTAATTGAATTTATATGTTTCCCTTATATCAGGTTTTGATATCTTTTATAAATAATGTAGCAGTGAATTGAATTGGGTTCCATGACAATGATTATAATGGGCTCTTCTTGTTTGTATGTCAGTTTATGACAGTCCCAATTGGGACAATAGAAAACCAGTCATTTTGTGAAAGAATTTTAATGCAAGAGAGTATTAAGTTGATGCTATTGTCTATTGAATGTTGAAAGAAGAATGAATGACATGTTTATGAAAAAAAATAGTCTAAGTGCGGGGGCTCTATCTTCCAAACTAACTGTTGGATCTTGCTAAGATTTAAGTATGTTAGTGATAGCCTAATTGCACAGATTTTCACTGAAGGGATTGAAAAAATATTGTGTCTATAAAAAGTTATTAATCTCTGAGTAGATGTCTCTCTGAGAAGGCAGCAAACTATCATAAAGGATAGTCAAGTTTTAAGGTTGAGTTTGTTTCATGAATTCAACAATGTTAATGAAGCATAACATGCAGTTGATATATTATTATTATTGGAATATTGATGGAATATGAGCCTCTAATATATGTTTATAGAGAAAAGAAGATGTAATATGTAGAGATACAAATATCTTCGATGCAGATTGAAGAAAGCCAATGAAGTATTTGCAGATGTTGAAGATTGTTTTGATGCTCCTATGCATCAAAATGATTGTTAAGTCAACCTTCTTAAAGGATTTAACTAATACAATGGTAAGAAAGTATTCATCAGTTTGTGATCTGGTACATACAACTTACTTTGCAATTTAGATCCAATTATAGCTCTGATGTTAACTTATTGGATAGCCTGCATTGTCATTTCAATCTTCTGATCTGCTTGGAAATTCGTCAAGCAATCATACATACAACACTCTGCTTCTGCCTTTTTCCTTCTCTGCTAGATCATGCTAAATAGTAAATCAACCATGCAAACCTTTTGCATACACATCCATTCATCCACACTTGCACACACAATGAATAACCCCCTGAGGTTATCATATACCTCTCTGTCTAGGTCAGATAAATATTTTTTCTACTTAAACAAGATCGTAGATCTTAGGTTAGGTCAAATCCAATGGATCATTCCATCTTTGCATTACATTTACTTCTCCAAATTAGTCTCTAATTAAACCTTTAAACCATGCATTAATTATAGTTACCCATACATTAAATGACGTGGATCAATCTTTAATTAACATTTCATATCCCAATAAAATCAATTAAGTCAGCCAGAGATCTCAAATCTCATCAATAATCAAACTTCTGTAAGTTGGCCTTCATCACTGTTTTCACTCGGCAATTTCAATGGTGCTCGGCATTGAGCAACTTTTTGATCATCACAAGAAAATTTACTCGACACAAGCAACTTTTCTCGTTAGAAGCAACTTTTCTCGTCAAAAGAAACTTTGCTCGTCAAAAGCAACTTTGCTCGGCACAAGCCAAACTTGCTCAGCACAGAATAGCCAAAAAAACTGTCTTTGAAAGATAAACAACTAATTACTTTTCCAAAGTACCAACTGATCAAATACCCTTTGAATTTCCTTAACTCAACCATTCACTTGGTCTTCTTGTTAAATCTTCATTATCAACAATAGATATGGTACTCAAACAGATAGCAATAGTCTCACTAGTAAAGGTTTGACATCAATGAAAAAATAACAATTGCTTGCAATGTCACTTTCCAATGATCTCCCTCTTTGGCATTGATGGCAACACAAAATATTAAAACAATTATTTAACAAGCATAGTTACCAACCAATCCAAAAATTCACCTATGTTCCTTGATATGAACAAATCTTCATTAATGTCTTTAGCTTTGTTATGATTCTTATCTGTAAAACATTTCTCCCTCTGTGTCTATAATCACACTATCATCATCTGTGTCTAGTCATCTGTAGACTCCCTCTGAGTAGATAATTAATTAAATGTTTTCAATAGTAACTCTTGCCTCTATGTAATCTCTCCCTCTTTGTAATTTCTCTTTCTGGGCAATCTCTTCCTTCACTTCTTTCTCTTTATAGGTAATCTCTCCCTCTTTGAAAACAATGCCAAAGACATCAATATATTTATCATGTGCATCTTCAGTATCATGTTGATCCTGTCATCTTCAGTATGACTAATTTTTCTTTTTTGTCCTTGTTCATCTTCACAACTTTAGCTAGCATCCTAAAGTGTGACTTACTGTGCATCAATGTGTCAGATTTTCTAAGTGAAATATTTGATGCAACAGTACCATACAGAACTTAATTAGCTTCAATTAGGGGAATCACCCACAATTTACCTTGTAGATACTCATGAGCATCCTTGGGTAGTGCTTTTGTGAATATGTATGCTAATTGTTCTTTAGTGTTCACATAATATAGTCTCACTTCTTTACTCTGAACTAGCTCCCTCAAGTAATGATATTTGATAGCTATATGCTTTGTCTTTGAGTGAATCACAGGATTTTTATAAATATTAATAGCACTTGTATTATCACAATATATGACAACTGGATCAGTGATTTCTTCCTTCATACCTTTCAGTAGTATCTTCAACCACACAATGTTAGAACAGTTAACTGTTGCTGACACATACTCGACTTTAGCTATAGATTGTGAGGTGCAGTTCTATTTCTTGCTTGTCCAGGAGATCAATCTCTTTCCTAAAATAAATGCTCCACCAGTAGTGCTTGTCCTGTCATCAACATTTCTAGCCTAGTCAGAATCAATGTAAACTCTGAGTTCAAACTTGTCATTCTTTTTGTAGTATAGACCATAATCCTCAATTCCCTTAAAATATCTCAAAATTCTTTTGACTGCAATCATGTGAGTTTCCTTAGGATTAGAAAAAAATCTTGCTACAATCCCAACTTCTAGAGCAATATCAGGTCTACTATGAACAACATACTATAGTTTTCCAATCATTGACCTATAGAGTGTTTGGTTCACTTCTTTTGTGTCATCAGCTTTTGTCAGCTTCTATCCAGTAGCCATGGGTGTACTCACTGGTTTGGACTCTTCCATTCTGAAATTTTTTAGTATCTCTTTGATGTATTTAGATTGAGTGATATAGATACCATTCTTCATTTGATAAATTCGTAAGCCAACAAATAATTTTATTTCACCAAACATAGACATCTCAAACTTAGTTTGCATCTTTGTTGCAAATTTTTGACATAACACATCTTGTCCACTAAATATGATGTCATCTAAAAAAATTTCAGCTAATAATGTACCTTTGTTTTGCTCTGTCTTCAATTACAGATTATTGTTGTCATTGGTTCTCACAAATCCAATCTTGATCAGATAATTGTGCAATCTTTCATACCATGCTCTTGGCACTTGCTTCAACCCATATAATGCTTTGTGCAATCTACAAATAATATCCCTGTTGTTTGGGTCTACAAAGCCATCAGCTTGCTCAATATATACTTCTTCTTCTAAGATTCCATTCAAAAATGCAGATTTCACATCCATCTGATAAAATTTGAATCCTTTGTAGGCTGCATATGCAAGTAAGGTTCTGACACCTTCCAATCTAGCAACTGGGGTGGAGGTTTCACCATAGTCAATTCCTTCTTCCTGTGCATAACCCTTGCATACCAGTCTAGCTTTGTTTCTTGTCACTTTTCCATGTTCATTTAGTTTGTTCCTGAATACCCACTTTGTGCTAATTACATTTTTATCCTTTGGCCTAGGTACAAGTATCCAAGTTTTGTTCTTCTCAATATGTTCAATTTCCTCATTCATTGCTTGTATCCAATCTTCATTTTCTAAAGCATCTTTCACTGTTTTGGGCTGAAATTCACATAACAGACATGTGTTATTTTTCAGCTTACTTCTTGTCATAATAGCAGAATCTTTTAACCCAATGATCTGATCATAATTATTCCTTCTCACATATTTTTCTAGGGTAGGCTTAGTCCTTGCTTTACGTTCATCATCTATATTCAGTTTTGGTTGATTCTGTGACTCAGCATCTCCATCAGATAGCTCAGCATTCACTTGCAATTGCTTGTCAACTCCACTCTGTGATTCGGTAGGTGCATGCTATTGTTCATCAGTAGTTTTAGGTAGTGAATTAGAATCTTCCTCATCCAGATATATGAATGATCTATAGCTTTCAGGTTCTTGTGTACTTTCAGCTTCATTTCTTTCTTCAAACTCATCAATTCTTACATTTGCACTTTCAAAAATTTTGTTAGTATTAGAATTCAAACATTTGTATACTTTGCTTTTGGTTGAATAACCAAGGAATATACCTTCTTCACCTTTAGCATCTATTTTTCCATTTCTGTTGTCTTTCAGTATAAAGCATTTTCTTCCAAATACTTTAAAATACTTTACACTAGGTGCATAACCATACCAAAGTTCATAAGGTGTAGCATGTGTACCTTTCTTGACTTGAACTCTATTCAGTGTATAGACTGCAGTACTTACATCTTCTTTCCAATACTTCTGTGCAACATTTTTCTCCATCATTAGTGTTCTTGCACAGTCCATAATAGATCTATTCCTTCATTCAACAATACCATTTTGTGGAGGAGTCCTGGGTGCGGACATCTGTCTCTTTATGCCTTGGTCATTAAAAAACCTATTAAACTCATTAGAAATAAAATCTCAACCTCTTTCAGATCTTAACCATTTCAAACTTTTGCCTGTTTCCTTTTCAACTTTAGCTAAGTACCATTTAAATAACTGGAATGCATCAGATTTTTCCTTGAGAAACATTATAGTCATCATCATTGAATAATCATCAACAAATAGAATAAAGTATCTAGCACCACAGTAGCTTCTGTCTCCAATGGGACCACAGGGATTAGTATGGAGCAATTCCAGAATTTCCTCTGATACATGTGTTTTTCTTTTGAAACTAGACTTAGTCACCTTTCCTAGTTGACATTGTTTACACATAGCATTCTCAGGTTTCTTTAACTTAGGTAGCCCTCTAACCTTTTTCAGTTTACTTATGCTTACCAAGTTATCAAAGTTCACATGACACAACCTCTTATGC
>MU225509.1:162897-177330 GCA_018584345.1 Thuja plicata | reverse complement strand
ATCATCAACCCAATACACATCATCACATCTAATTTTTTTAGTCAGGTTAATCAATCCATTACCTTTGATAAGACATGGTGAATCATTACCAAATTTTACATATCCTCCTTTACATTGGTTTAAGGTTCCAAACTTATCTTTGTCACCAGTCATATGATGGGAACAACCACTGTCAATGATCCAACGATCATTCTTTCTCAAATAAGAGATTAGTATAGTTTTCTCATCATCATCAGAATCTTCTTTCATTGCAACATAAACAACTTCTATATCATTGTCATCAGAATTATCAGTGTCATTGTCAGAAGTCTCTTCAGCAATATAACAAGATTTCTTACCTTTGTCTTTGTAGTCCTTATATTTCCTGAAGTCTTGATCATCCTTTCTATCTTTATATTCCTTGTATTTGTTGTCCCTTCTTTCATCTTTTTCATTTTTGTCAGGACATCTAGCAGCTATATGACCAACTTTGTTGCATGAAAAAAAAATAATGGGAAGTTTACCTCTCTATTTTCCTTTTTCCTCTGGAGATCCTTTTTTCCATGAGTGCTTCAAGTTCTTCAAGATCATCATCAAAAGTGTCAATATCACTGTCCACATGTTTCTTTCCTTTCTTAGATTTATTGAGAACCAGCTGTGATCTAAAAGCATAATCAATCCCTTGTGGATTATAGTTATCATAATTTGACATTTCAAATGCAGTGAGTCTGCCTATCATATTTTCCAGATTCAGATTATTGTTAGGAGTACATCTCAATTCTTGAATTATAGAAACTCTAATAGCATATACATGAAGTAAATTTCTTAGTACCTTGCTCATGATGGTTTTCTTATCAATTATTCCATTAGCCCCTCTAATGGCATTTACAACTTCTTTAATTCTACCATAGTACTGAATGACATTTTCATCTCATCAAACTTACCTCTTACACTTTCTGATTTATCCCTCATCACATTTGTGTCTCCACCATAGATAGTTGCAAGTCTATCCCACATCTCTTTTGCATTTATGCAGTTCTTTACAGCATCAAACTCTGAGTAACTTAATGAGGAGGTGATCTCCAACATTGCTTGATTGTGTTCATGCTTTTCTCTGAGTTGTACAACTGAGAGAGAAGTAGTAGGTGGTACATAAGAATGTTCAATAAGTTGCTTAGAATAATCTCCAATACCAGCCAAATGTAGTTTCATCAAGCTCTGCCATGCAGGGAAGTTATCTTTGTTCAGCTTGGGAACCTCCTTATACATCTTGATCTTTTCACTCCAAGTACCTTTAAACTATTTTCAGGAGACCAATGCTCTGATACCAATTGTTGAATGAATTTAGAATAACTAAGAGGGGAGGGGTGAATCAGTTATCCTTAGGTCTAGATGTAGTAAATAAAAAATTTCTGTACTTCAGATCTACTCGGCAGTAGTAGCATGAATCAACAACCTTAATTATGCAGTTTACTATCAATTGAAATTAGCTTGTAGTAACATAATAGTAAAGAAAACCATAAGCATTCACACAAGTTGACACAAGTATTTAACGTAGAAACCCAATATGGGAAAAACCACCAGTAACATGCTACCAAGTTTTCACTCTTCTGAAGTGATGCCCTATGAGGAGCCAACCCTGTTAAAGGTTACAATAACACACTGCTAGGTGTGACCTGGTTAAAGGATTTAATCACCCTGTCAGGAGTGGCCTTATTAGAGGAATTAGAAAATTCCAATCTGAATGTCACCTTGTTAAAGGATTTATACAAATGATTGTTAAGTCAACCTTGTTAAAGGATTTAATTGATACAATGGTAAGAAATTATTCAACAGTTTGTGATCTGGTACATACAACTTACTTTGCAATTCAGATCCAATTACAGCTCTGATGTTAACTTACTAGATAGCCTACATTGTCATTTCAATCTTCTGATCTGCTTGGAAATCCATCAAGCAATCATACATACAACACTCTGCTTCTACCTTTTGCCTTCTCTGCTAGATCATGCTAAACAGTAAATCAACTATGCGAACCTTTTGCATACACATCCATTCATCCACACTTACACACACAATGAATAACCCCCTAAGGTTATCATATACCTCTTTGTCTAGGTCAGATAAATATTTTTGCTTCTTAAACAAGATCATAGATCTTAGGTTAGGTCAGATCTAATAGATCATTCCATCTTTGCATTACATTTACTTCTCCAAACTAGTCTCTAATTAAATCTTGAAACCATGCATTAATTACAGTTACCCATACATTAAATGATGTGGATCAATCTTTAATTAACATTTCATATCCCAATAAAATCAACTTAGTCAGCCAGAGATCTCAAATCTCATCAATAATCAAACTTTTGTAAGTCGGCCTTCATCACTATTTTCACTCGGCAATTTCAATGGTGCTCGACATTAAGAAACTTTTTTCTCATCACAAGCAACTTTACTTGGCACAAGCAACTTTGCTTGTCAGAAGCAACTTTGCTCGACACAAGCCAAACTTGCTTGGCATAGAACAGCCAGAAAAAATATATTTGAAAGATAAACAACTAATTACTTTGCCATAGTGCCAATTGATCAAATACCCTTTGAATGCCTTAACTCAACCATTCACTTGGTCTTCTTGTTAAATCTTCTTTATCAACAATAGATATGGTACTCAAATAGATATCAATAGTCTCACCAGTAAAGGTTTGACATTAATGACAAAATAACAATTGCTTGCAATGTCACTTTCCAACATGAACTTCCTTGTCTTCAATATGATTGATTGAAATTGGTCTATCATCTTGTTTGGATTTAGTTAGTTCAATGACCAAATGAGTTACCATTGTTCTTAATGTACATTCTAGTCCTTATGCATGAAATCCAGTAACCATGCTAATCATTATCTTGGGAATCTTGTGTGGTTTATTCATCCATATGAATTGATCATGCACTCTTCTTAACACAGAGAATCCACTCAGGATGAAATTCAATGGGAATACCTACTGTATAAGTTAAACCCTTCACTTTTATATGTTTATGCTCATCTTTCAACATACCATTGATGCACATACCCTTGCATTCATCATTGATTTCTTTAGCTCCCAATTCTTTGATTCTACAATGAATATAGGACCAAACATCTTCAAACAATATCACTCCTCATGGAATAGTGGATTGCACTCCTGACATATCAATCTTGACTGCTTTGATTGGATACAGTTTGAATATCGGTCGAGGATCCTCAGTGATATTATCTAGGAATGGAGTATCATTTCTCTTTTCCATTAAAATCAACTGCAATAGTACACAAATCTAATAATAGATTAAACCTATAATTTTCAATACACTGGTTAGGTCTTCACAAAAAATCAATAACAATTTATTTCAAAATCTTAATCTCAAAAGTAACCGTTGCACATAATAGCTCAAGATAGCTCTTGAATACTCGAATAAAGTAAAGGTGTGAAATAATGTTACTTTCCCTCTATTATCATTAGATAAATATATTTTTCACACTTCAATGGTAGGAATAGTATCATGTCACCCGTTAACACATATCCACTAGTTGGTACTCAACCAACAATAATAACCACTATCAAATATATATGAACCATGAAATCTCAGTGCGGTCTACACACAATCATAAAAAAAATCATAGAAATTTACACCATAATATGCATATAGATCATTACCTCTCATGAATCTAGGGGATGGGTAATGTATTTTTCTTGAAGTTCTCCCCCTAATAAAATAATATGCTTATTTCACCAAAGGAATGTCCATACTTCCTAAACTTTTGGAGCTCTTAGTCAACTCAAAAGAATTTAGTTCACCTTTCTTCACCCATGTCTTCTTCATATCACTTCTGATATCATCAACATTGGTAATTTTCTTTCCTTTCCTATCCTCTAACCGATTAGGAAATTGATTCCTAAAGTGACAGTCTCTATCCAGATGACCTATCTTATGAAAAACAAAACATTTCATACCAGTTGACTTCCAAGGATCAAAATTACCTCTCAGAGTTCTCATTCTACAATTTACTACTAGGTATCCATTGTTACCACATACTAAACATGTATTATTGAATTGTCTTCCCATCTAATAGTATTTACTGATGTGATAGGTGACCTAGGTGCATACACTCTTGACCTACAATCTCTAGCTTTGTGTCCATATTTTTTGTATGTAAAACAATATCTATCAAATATACCACCGCACTGCTAGACCTAGATCTACACTCATATGTAGCATGACCATACTTGTGATAATTATAGAAATAACCATTGGAAGAGTAAGGTTTATTCATCAGTTTTATCCTACATACATTTGCAGTATGACTAGGATTTCTATAGTTATAACAAGTAGGGTTGTTAGATTTCTTACCTGATTTGATTGGATCTACCTTCTGATATTTTTGTGTCTCCTTAGGTCTATATTTAGAGGACTCACTAATTTTGAATGTTCCTTATCCTGTATATCCTGGACCAGTTGTGTCTCGGTGTCTTCTTTGGCTCTTTAGTTTTTCATCAAGATTTTGTGAGATTTTATTGTATTTCTTTAGCTTTTTATTTTCTTCTTTCTCAATTGTTAGTTTTTTCTTCAATGTCTCATTCATCTCTCTAAGCCTTTCATTGTCAAATATTACTTGTAGATTCTCTACAACAGTATCCTACATTTGACTCTAATATAAAGAAAATTATTGTCTCAAATTAGCAAGCTCTTCATATTTTTCCTTTAGGGCATTATCATAAATTTTCTTGGTAGCTTTTGTAGTCTTCTTTGCATCTGCAACTATTCATTTTTTCCTCAAGGATTTCAAACATCCTAATAGACTAAATTTCAAGCTATATTTTTAGATTAGCCACATTTTCTTTGAGTCCATTTTTCTTACTCAACAGATCTGTAATTTCCTCCTTAGATTCTTCATATTTAATACCTTTAAATATTTTTCCTATGTAGTCTTGGATTTCACTCAATTACTCTATAAGTTTTCTCCTTTTGGCAAGTGACTTCTTCAACTTTTCCTGCAACTTAATGATCATCTTGTTTGCATTCTCAAGTTGCAGCTCATACCTATAACCCTCCATGATAGTGGATATTTTCCCCAATTTGTTAGGATTATCACTAAGAGGACCTATGCTTCAATACCAATTGTTGGAATTATTAGGTACTGAGAGGGGGGAGGGGGTGAATCAGTTCAAATAGATAGTAAAAAAATTCAAGGACTGAATTAAATAACTACTTAATTAATTTCCAAACCACAAAGCATATAGTTGATTCTCTACAGTAGTATCCTACATTTGACTCTAATATAAATAAAATTCATGTCTAAAATTAAAAATCTCTTCATCTTTTTTACTTTAGGGCATCATAAAAAATTTTCTTGATAGCTTCTATAGTCTTCTTTCCATCGACAACTTTTCCTTTTTCCTCAAGGATTTCACACATCCTAATAGACTAATTTTCAAGCTCTATTTTTAGATTAGCCACGCTTTATTTGAGTCTCTTGTTCTTAGTCAATAGATCTATAATTTCCTTCTCAAATTATTCATATGTACTACCTTTAAATAGTTGTTCTATTTAGTCTTGGCTTTTACTCAATTGCTCAATAAGTTCTCTCCTTTTGGTAAGTGACTTCTTCAAATTTTCCTACACCTCAATGATCATCTTGTTTTCATTCTCAAGTTGCATCTCATACCTATAACCATTCATGATAGTGGATCTTTTCCCCAAGTTGTTAGGATTATCACCAAGAGGACCTATGCTCTGATACCAATTGTTGGAATTATTAGGCACTGAGAGGGGGGGTGAATCAATTCAAACAGATAGTAAAAGAATTCAACCACTAAATTAAATAACTACTGAATTACTTTCCAAACCACAAAGCATATAACTGATGCAAATACATAAAAGAAATTAATATCAAGCATACAAAAACTCATCACACATGACACTGATATTTTATCATGGAAACCCTTGGTTAGAGGGAGAAAACCATAGTGGGGATGACACCCATAAGCCCACTACTGTAATAAATAAGTTTTCCTTTTTAGGAGCTACAAATACCCTTTCTGAGGGTTCACCCTATTAAGAGTGACTAGTACACTATTAGGAGTACAAGCAGATCAGTTATGATCTACCTCGCTAGAGGATTTCAAACCTCAATAAAGAAGATACTATGTTAAAGGATTTACAAATAAGAACCCATTAGAGCTCACCCGGTTAAGGGATTTTTCTTGCTGCAACTATTAGGGAACAACAAGATGAGTGATCTATATGTAGCACTGATTTCTTGTCAGATCCACTATGTTCTCTATACTCTTTAATTTCTCTCTTCTCTCTGCCTTTTAGATTTCTGATCACAACCTCAAATTGAAATTAAAAAAAAACCCTAATTGCATCACCCACAATAGTTTCTACAACTCTTTTTCAATATGGGAAGTTCCCAATATATATACATCTTGCACCAACATAAAAATGATCTTCAAATATTTTCTCATGAAAGAACCACATGTCAAAGTGATAATATTGATGTATAAAATGTTTTTTCATGACCATGTTAGGTCTGCTACTTGAAAAAATCCTCTACATGCTAATGAATGATTTTGATAAGATTGTCATTGTTGGAAAACAACATCAAAAATATGCAACAAACATCAAGTATAGAGTACTATTAGAAAATAGTAATTTATCAGCAAGAAGGTTATGCTATCAAAAAAGTTTATTATAAATTTTTATCGACGAGAGGAAAAGAGAAGAATATAATCAAGGACGACATCCTACTATAACATCAACTTATGAAAGAATCAAGAAATCCTAATTAGGTCAGTAGGAATATACTTTAAAAAGGAGATCAAAGAGAAAGAAATATGATGATGATGATGATGATGATGGAGAAGATATAGTGAAGCGACAATGCAAAGTATCGGTGAAGAGAAGTGAAGTGTAAATCAAAGAAGGAACAAAGAAGAAAGTGATCTGACAATTTTTAGGAGAGATCACTCACAGGTCAAATTTCTTGTTGATTTATTCCTAACAGTTTAGCTAGAAGATTGTGAAATCCCTTAATCGGGTATTCTCTAACGAGATTGAGAAGTCCTATTCAGAGACTTATTGTAAATATTTTAACAGGGTGAACACTATATAAGTGGGATAAAATCCTCTAACCAAGTTACTCCTAATAGGTTATAAGACTTTAATAGATCTCTAGGTAAATCTCATAGCTGGGTAGCATTTAACAGTGCTTTTGTAAGCTCTTAACTGGGCACATTATTATTGCAGTGATAAGTTGTGGGTTCCATCCCCACCATAGTTTTTCCCTCTTACCAATGTTTCTCTATGATACCAAAATATTATGTTAAGTTTTTGAATGTTTATGTGTTTATGTTTTTTAATTTGCAAGTTATCAGTTATTGGTTAACAATACAGTAGTTATCGGTTAAAGATAGAACACATATCGGTATCGGTAAACATAAGAGTAGAAGTTTGAGATTGATAGGGAAAAAGTGTAAATTGTTTGAGGTACTGATTCACCACCTCCTCTCAGTTCCTAACTTAAACCTTTACAACAATTATTATCAGAGCGCATTGGTTCTCTAGAAGAAAATTTTAACAGCTTGGAGTAGATCTGGGATAATGGAAAGTTATAGGTATCAAAAATAGTTGGAGGAAGCTCTAGAAGATGCTAATGAAATGATTCATGAGTTGAAGAACAAGATAAATAGATTATTTGCAAAATGGAAGGAAGTTACAGATAAACTAAACATGAGCCTTGATAACCTTGAAAGAATATTAGAAGGAAGTACCAATTCTGAGGAAATAGATGTTGCTATTGTTGATCTATTGAAAAAGAATAATGAGTTTATTGAAGAAGTTAGTTAGATGAAATAACATGAAATTCAAGCCTTGAGAATGACAGAAATACCAAAAAGAATGAGAACTTTTGAGAGTTCTAAACAAATTATTGAAATAGAAAATAGAGATGCTGAAGAAAGAATTAATGGAAAAGACATACTACTGGAATGACAAAAGAGAGAGATTCATGCATAGAGAGAACTGATAGAAAGTATTGGTGACATAAATTTACAACTACAAGTAGAAAATTAAAGACTAAAGAAAGAGAACGGTGAATTGAAGCAATCTGAAAGTTGAAAAAGAAATCAATGCAAGACTCACAAAATTTGGATAAAGAATGAAAAAGATTGATGAACAACTGAAAATTCAGAGAAAACATAATGACACTACCAGATTGGGATATATCGTCAAGAACACTATGGAAATCAGAGAATCATCAAAATATGGAGAAACAAGTGATATACAAGGTAATAAACCCTATAAGCCTACTTGTTACAATTGTGGAAAATATGGTCACAAGGCAAACATTTGTCAAAGTAAACAAGTAAATTCTACTGATAAAGCATCCTTTAACGGTTATTTCTATAACTGCAACAAGTTTGGTCATAGAGCATATGAATGTAAATATGAAACCATCACTAGATTATTTGAGAAAAATTTCTTTGGGTATTGTTATAAATGTAATCACTATGGACATAAAGTTGAAGAAGGCATAACCAAAATACCAACAATGAGGAAAATGGTACACTATTGGAGAATGGAAGCAAATAGCTTAGTAACATGTTTTCAATGTGGAAAACTTGGATATACAACACCAGAATTCAGAAAAGAAAACAATGAAGTAAGAACTGAACCTTGGAGACCATTTGCACTACCATGCTACATTTTCTAAAAGTTTGGTCATGTTGCCTACAACTACAGATATCAGTTTACTAACGACAATGATAGAGATATCAGAGGTAAAAGAATTGTAAATCAAGAACAAGTCAAAGAGGAAATGAAGAAGATATGGGTAAAGAATGAAGTTGAAAAAACATCAATGGAAGACCCTGTGTCAAATGACATAGGGAATTAAACCATCAACTAAGCAAGTAAGTAATTGATTAGGGACCTGAAACTTTATTAGAATCATCATTTAGTCCCTTAGATAAATTATGAGCTATAATATTCAAATAACATATACAGATGCAATAAGTATTTAGGAAAGTTGAGAGATATTAGTGTGAGATTATTATCGGTGAATACATGTTACTATCGATATAAAAGGATATTGTCGGCTTGCAATAAATGTTTTAGTAAAAAGTGAATGTTGGACACCTTGCCTATATATAATGACATCTATCTTATGAAATTTACACTCTAGAAAAGTAAATATGAAAAAGAGCTTGAGAAAACATTTCATCTTATATAAAGGATTTATTAGTGAGTTGATTGAGAAGTAAACCCTAGACTATAAAAATCTTGAGAAATTGTACAATAGTTATTATGGATGAGAATATTGTATTAATCAATGGATCATAGGGTAAGGAACTTGAATATCACTTGAATTCACTAAAAGCATCTAAAACAAATGAAGCTGGAGCACTATCTTGGTTACCAAGTAGAGTTATATTGACATAAGACATCTGAACTTATATTCAAAGCGAGTAGACTAAGATTAGAGATGAATAAATAAGTACAACCTACAAGAAACTATATAAATAAAATGAAATACTGAATGAAGAGTATGGACATCTATAAAAAAAAAATTTGACATTTATCGTGCACATACCAAAGAATTTTGAAACTGAATGGTTCAAATGCGTATTGAGTAAATTACACAGAAACTACATATGGTTGGAAGAAGATAGACAGATTGATATCACAAAGGAAATCATCTTTAAGGTTACCAAATTATCAATTACTATAAGGAAATGCATAAAGGAACTGGAGTCTGGAAAGGAAATTGAAGGTATAGTAAGATACAAGAAAGATCATAAAACTTCTGATGTAAGCAATATTGTGGATAAAGAAATGAATTTGCATCAATGGTTATCAGATACAAGATTTATTAGGAAAATAAATTAGACAACATATCTGGAGGAGAATTATAGGCTGCATATGAGATTGTTACTAAAGGAATCAAATATGACTTAGAAAAAATGATGAGAAATCAACTAATGATGAATCTGACAAAAATAAAAAAACAACAATTGAAGTTTGGAGTGTTATTGCTATGCATATTTTTCTATGTACAAAGTTATTTCCTAGGCATTGATAAAGTAAATTGGACAACAAGTGAACCACTTATAAATTAGATTAATAGATATATTGAACAATTGGGAAGGATTTATAGAACAGAAACATGGACCTATTGTAGAGAATTTCAAACTAGAATGTATGGAAGATATCAGATACCACCTCACATTGTTAAGAAATATGAGAAAGATATATGTTTTTTAGTTAGCACACACTCATGCATAATTAAAGAAGTGGAACAATGAACTCTGTGGCTACAACAAACTAAATATGAGATAAATGAGAATGAATTAATAACAAGTATTAATCAATTATTGGATCAACCTAAGGATATGGAAGCTAATCGGTTTGGAACATATGAAGAAATTTACAAAAGGATAATATCAGAAGAAAAGAAGTCAAACGAAGAAGTAAGCAATAAAGTGAGAAAGGAAAAATCAACCACAATACCTAAGACTTATGCTAAGACTAAGTGAGATAAATATAGACAATCTAAGAGAACAATATCTAGAACAACAGAAGCAAGCACAAGAACACAAATAAAGGAAAAATAAACCAAAGATTGAACAAATAAAATTACTAATACCAAGGAAAGCTAATGACTTACCATAAGGAATAGGAGAGCATGGAACTATCAGTCACATACATGGAATCAAGTACAAGAAATGGATAGAAGAAGAAAATAAAACATAGAAGATGTTATAGTATTTCACTTTCATAAATTCAAAAGGTTTCCAAATGAGTTGAAATAGAATATTCCTAAGGATTTATTCAAAAAAGTTAATACAAGATGGAATGAAGCCACAGAATAAGAAAGGTTAAGCAGATAAAGAACTTTGATTATTATAAATCCAGAAAAAAGCGTAGAAGAAATTGAGTTATTGATGAAAGAGTATGAGAACAAATTTATTAATAAGAGAAGAACAACCAAAATACTAGCAGGATAACAGGAAGAAATAGAAGCAGATGCATTACATAAATGGAATATGATTTTTAATACAGACCGAGAAGACACCCCAAAAAGATTTGAAGGACATAAAGATCAACCTATTGAAATACATGATGAATCTAATGATGATAAGAGTATAAAGGAAGATGAATATCTTGAGGAATAACTTACACTAGAGAATACAGATGAATACAGTGGAATTGAACCAGAAACACATATTACCGATATAGCACCTACTATTGGTGATATATCAAAAAATGAGGAAGAACAAGTTGCAGGAGCTTTACAAAGTATGACAATGATTACAATAGCACAAGAGAAGAAAAAAAAAGATTTAGAAAGAAAAGAGATTGAAGACTTAGATTAGAGACCCAACTTTGTAACATTGAAGATAGATCACAAATAAGTTACATTAAAAGGAAAATCTATATTATATGCAGAAAAATACAGAGAAAAGACAACTATAGAGAAACACTTAAGGGAGAAATAGAAGAATAAGATTATGAAGAGAATAGTTGAAATATTTTCAAGCCTACTACCGACAATCATTGTAGATGAAAATGAATTGATTACAACACAGTTAAGGAAATTTGTGGACAAAATCAGAAGCAATCATAATGTTAAAGAAGAACTTAGAGGAAGAATACAACACATATTATTTACTAATAGAAGCATAAATAAAATGACATAAGTGACATAATTATTATCAGAGAAATTGGAGAATATGAAGGAGACATTAACTACATCAAAAAAGATCACAAAGAAGATACTTATAGGTAATAATATATCAAATGAGGAATCATGTATGATAAGTCTAATTATGAATATGATGCAGAAATATATACAAGATACATCTAATCTGATAAGAACAATAGACAAGAATAATAAAGAAGATATTACTAATAGAATGATAAATATGAAGATTCATATCACAATGATCAATCATCTATAAGAGAAATGGAATACAGTTATGGGAAGAGTATTAAGAGGATCAGGAAACAACTAAATACCACAACAGTCACATTTTATTTTTTGACACCTTTGGCATTGTTGTCAAAGGAGGAGAATAATGACTAAAAGTGAGAGTAAATATATAGGGAGATGAGTGAAGGAGAGTAAATAAATAATGGTATTAATGAAGAGAGTATAGAAAAAGGGGGAGCAACACAAGCAACAAATCAAATAAAGAACAGTAAGAAGCATGATGCTAGACAGGTTTTTCCATCAATGCCAAAGGGGGATATTGTTACTTGACAAAATACTCTATAGGATAATGAATGATTTTGATAAGATTATCATTTCTGGAAACTAACATCAATTATAGAGTACTATCAGAAAATAATAGTTTATCAAAAAGAAGGTTATGACTATCGAAATTTTTTATCAAAAAGTTTTATCGGTGAGAGGAAAAGAGAAGACTAGAATCAAGTATGACATCCTAATATCACATTGGCCTATGAAAGAATTGAGAAACCCTAATATAGTCAATCAGATATAAGAAAAATATATGAGGTCAAGCATATACTTTAAAAAGGAGATCAGAGAGAAAGTGATGTGATAATAGTGAAGCAAAAATGAAAAGTATCAGTGAAGAGAAGTGAACTTTAAAATAGAGAAGGAACAAAGAAGAATGAGATCTTACAAGTTTTAGGAGAAAGCATTGAAAGGTCATATTTCTTGTTAATTTATCCCTAACAGTTTAGCAAGAAGGTTGTGAAATCCCTTAATCAGGTAGTCTCTAACCAGACTAATAAGTCCCATTTAGGAACTTAATTTAAATCCTTTAAGAGGTGAACATTGTATAATTGGGATAAAATCCTTTAACCAGGTTACTTGTAATAAGGTATAAGACTTTAACAAGTCTCTAGGTAAATCCCATAGCTAGGTAGCATTTAACAGTGCTTTTGTAAGCTCTTAAACATGCACCTTATTATTGCAATAATAAGTTGTGGGTTCCATCCCCACCACATTTTTTTACCTCTTACCAAGGGTCTTCTATGATAGAAAAATATTTTGTTAAGTGTCTAAATGTTTATGTGTTTATGTTTGTTAATTTACAAGTTATCGGTTATCGGTTAATATTACACTAGTTATCAGTTAAAGACAAAACATATATCGATATCAGTAAACATAAGAGTAAAAGTTTGAGATTGATAGGGAAAAAGTGTGAATTGTTTGAGGTACTGATTAACCCTGCCTTATCATTCCATAACTTAAATATTTCCAACAAGGTCAAGATAAGATCTGCAAGTTGTATCTCCAAAGTTGTTAAACATGTTTTGACTTCTCCAATGCAACACGTCAAATTTGACTTAAATGTTTGCATTGATCACATAAATGTCAAAAAATTGTATTCATAACCTCTATTCTATGTCATCATAATATTAGAAATAATCACACATACTATACCGCTCATTGATCTATGATTTACTAATAGTTTCTCAAGAACTCTTGAGTTCTACATGTCTTAATGTATGAGACAACAAAAACTCTTTACCGAACAACCAAGTGAGTTCTGGTTGGAACCACATTGAAATCTAAACATGTTTATGTTGTATCTATGACCACTCCTCATAATTTCATTTCTACCATGATTGCCACCAAATTGATGTTCTCATTGCTTACAAATCTTCTAGACTTAGCCAATTTTCTGCATTACCTTCTTACCGATTGTGTGTTTACTTCACCTATTGTATTTCATGACTATACTGACTTAGTTTCACTACACTAACTTATTCTCCATCAATGAAAACCAAATAAGTGACTCCTTATGACCGCACCTCCAAATCCATCACAATACCAACAAATTTGATGCCATTTCCTTCAAAGGATCAAAACTTTGATACCAATTGTTACGATTGAGGAACACGGAGAGGGGGGAATCAGTGTTCCAACTTTTAATAATCAAAATATGTCAATCTATCTTTAGAATAATGTGTAGTTTCCATCAATGACAATATACAACATCGTCATACCAAACATCACTCCACCTGAGTTGTAGGTTGGGTGTGTGTCTTTATCCCCAACAATGGTGATGAGCCTATTTAATGACTCATTTATGTCATAGCTTTTATTATTTTAGAAGATATTTTAGGAGGTTCCTAGACTATGATAAGGTTTTAAATACCTTGTTTGTATTTTTTATTCCAGCTTTTAGATAGCTCCTTAAAGACTGTTGATCAAGATTATAAACCCATCCTTCATATATTTTTGGATGGATAAATGAACCTAATGCATGACCTATGTTTCTATGTGAAATATTCATGTTAATGAATGGATTTTTATTCTGATGTGATATCTATACATATATGTACACACATATATATACATACATACATATATATATATATATATATATACATATATATATGTATGTATATATGTATGTGTATATATATATAAATATACATATA
>MU225509.1:131436-143117 GCA_018584345.1 Thuja plicata | reverse complement strand
AATGAACATGTTAGATTACTATGTTAAAATCTCATACAACTATTATTCAACCCATAATTCCCCTTGTATAATACACTAATTGGATAAATCAATGCATTCATGTGGCTTTCAAAAAAAAACAAGCAAATAAATTAAAGGAAAAATTCATACATTTGCAATGACATCTTCCAGATTTTTAAGAGCATAAACTCTCTGGATTTTGTATGCGAAGGAAATTATTCTCTTACCACAGAGAATATTCCCTTCCCTTTTCATTATACTCCCCTAATTAGAATTAGTAGCCTAAACCCCCTATCTTACCCATGCTATTATCATCTAACCCTTAATTAATAAAGATTTATAAAACCCATATAACTTAAAGGCTAGTGGGACCCACGGGAGAAGTGTGAATAAGATGGAAGGCTAAAATAAATAAATTCTATCACCTTGCAAAAAGGGAACTAAACTACTTGGGAATCTCGCCTCCCTTTCCTTGCTGTCCTTTCTCCCCAAGCAAGTATTCTGACATGTATGATGCCTTGCACCCCAAGTCAACCTTTCCCCTTCCTCCTTTTGAATTTACTTGGGAGATGGGATATTTTCCATCACCTCTCCTTGATAAATATACCACCTTGCTGGCCTTTTCTTGATTTCAAAATTTTGAAGTGGATGGGTTAGTTTGGTGGTGGGGCCCCAAGACAAGTCAACTCACCTCATGTGCATGTTTCTCTTCCTTGGGCTTTGCTTGGAAAACTGCCCCACATATGTTGCTCTATCCCCATGCAAAATCCCATGCTCAGGGATGATGAGACATGTGGTGGGTCCCCCCTCAATTCAGCCCTCTTCCACATAGGAATTTGATTTTGCTTCCCTTCACCCTTGCATCTATTTTTGCTTACTTTGCCTTAGGAAATATTTAGTGGGGTGTGTAGGTAGTGTGGTGGCCCCCCTAGATGTCATGTCTTTCTGTACTCTCCATTTTACCTTGCAAATTTCAAAACCTTAGCCTTGTTTCATTTTGTAAAAAGGTTAATTGGTAGATTAGGTTATGGGTTTTTGTGTTGATAGTTTAAAATGTTATTTAGGATTAGTAGGATTATTAGATAGTTAGATTAGAAATTAGTTAGTAAATATTAAATTAGTTTATATGATGTAATTCTTTTGTTTTAAATCTTCTAAGGTGTAATGTTTTAGGCATATATGTATATCAAATCAATGGGGTAGTTTCTTTGATTGTCAACTTTATAACCTTAAGTGTTTGATGATGGATGGGATTTTTAATAGTTTCTAATTTTGAATTTGAATTAGATCCGCTCAATAACATAATGATGGTTCATTCTAAGGGTTATGTAACATTAGTGGTTTAGGTTAGTTTATAATTGCAACATTTATGAATCTAATTATTAGGGATTTTGTCTTAAGTATTGAGTAGTCTATAGAGAGAGACAGAATTGTTCGTTTGAATTCAATTGTTTAGATGAAATTAAATTTTTATTCCTCATCATTGTAACGGGGGATTATATTTCTCTTGTGATCTATTTAAGGGTTATACTCGATTATAATTAAAAGTAAATTTAATGGTGTATTAGGAGATATTTCTATTGTCTAAGTGAAAAGGTTAAATTAAAGGCGTACATTAGAATCGATGGATTAGAAAAGTATTTTGTTTGGTCATAGGAGAATAATTTTATTAATGATGTTTAGTAGGTTATGAAATCAAAATTTGATTATAGAATTGGATTTTAATTAATAGTGCATTTATATAGGTGAAAATGTTATTCAATCGCAATCTTGTCAATATCTCATTTTCTTATGTTAACTAGAATTAAAATTGGATGAATTAAGTTGCAATCTAGATATAAGGTTAAATAAGGGCAACCCAGGTCAACATATGTTCCTGAACCACTAACTACCATCATGATTTTTAATGAGGAATCAAACTTAGGTAAACCCAAGTTGAGGATTCAGATAACCGTGGAATAAGTTGATGCCCAATTTTGTGTCTGTTGTGGCTTGACCCTTATTCTGTCTGGACCTGTACCTTGTTATGTGGAGGTTAACTATACTTTGCTATTATACTTCCAACTCTCCCTCTGTTAGTTGTACGTACCTATGTGTTTTAAAAAAAAAATTGTGTCTGTGTTTTGCCCTAGTTTTGGGCATGTCATTTCTATTGATGTCATGCAAAAGAACAAGTCAATAATACAAGACCTTGTAGCAAGAAGGTTTCAACATATCAGTCAGTTGAAGATAAATTCCAAACTTGAATAATTCAACAACCATCCTTAAGAATCCATAAAGAAGTACTAATGGAACCATAATGTCATTTTTTTAAGAGTGGTAGACTTAGGGGTAGTTAGTTATGTTGTATTTTATCTGTAACAAAAACAAAGTTGAATATTTATACTTCAGAGCATAACTCCATGTTCTATGTTGCAATAAATTAGTGTCCTCCTATTAGCATGGGAGTGGACTTGTTGATAGTTAAGGTTAGTTATAGTTTCTATTATAAATAATGTGTGGGTATTCTTTCAAGAGAGTTAGAAGAAATCATAGCCATTGTAACTTTTAGTTTTCAGTTTATAGTAAAGCATTTTTTGGCCATTAGTATGTAACAACACTTTTTGATTAATAACATGAAGTTTCAGTTTGGAAGCATATAGTTGAGTTTAGAGAAGACTCGGTAAGGGGGACCACTGAGTGATTATTATTTTAGTAGAAATTAGTAATTTTTTTACATGCATTAATTAGTCACTATTTTGATAGTTGTCTATTCCTACAACTAAAGCAGGCAGCGTAGTTCCATCTTGTTTTCAATACATTTGATTTATGTTGTTTTATTTGATGTTGTTTAGATGATAGTTATTATGAGTGTTTCAATTCTTTCCTTCTATGCACTTAAATTTCAACATTATTTCCTTTTCAATTGTAGAAGCATGACTACAAAATGAGTTAGTAGTGCATACATTTTGTAGACCCATTTCAAGTAATATGATCCTGGGTTAACAAGAAATGAATCTTTGAGATAACTAAGATAACTAATTTCCATGGATGTATAATCCTTGAGTTAAGGTTTTATAGAGTATTTATTTAATCTAATATATGAGACCAACATTTTTGGTGTCATTGTCAAGGATGATGTCAAAATAGGAAGTCTTTTGCAGTTATTGTTAGCAACTATTTTTTTTTAATAGTGTGAAAGTTTGTTTCAAGTAAAGATTTAATTTATTACAAGTTAAAGACTCATTTTTGTTACTGAGATTACCACCACATAAATAGAGAAAGAATATATTCCTTAGGGATATTCCTTCCTAATAATCCTTACCTTGGTAACTAGCTAGGTGAGATTTTTGTCCACTGAGAAGAAGGTGGGGAAAAATAATATCCTAATTCAATTGCAAATATAGCCATCACATCCTCCTCTTCCTCAAAATAAGTAGTTGACCCAAACCATTTTGCTAATATATTTTCCAAATTCAATATTCATCCACCTATTGACCCATTTGATGAGAACCAAGTCGTTAATCCACTTGCATTGGTAGTCTATCAAGAAAGGATGTTAAAAAATAGGCCTAATCATCCCTTTTTTGAGTTCCCCGCAACTCACCAAAATGATATTCACAACCTAAAAAATATTCTTTCTTTAGTCCTTCCTAAATTTTATGGCTTGGTGACAAAAGACCCAAATACTTCCTTGTATAAATTTGACATTCTCTATAGGAGACATGAATACACCACTCATGTTCACATGCTTAATTTGTTTCCTAAAACCTTGAAGGAGTCATAATTAAGGTGGTTTGTGGGATTAGGAAGGGGTGTTATGAATAACTTGGATGAAATGAAAGAAATATTTCTGCAAAATTAAAAATAATATTGCAAGAGAAGTGATATGAGGGGACATGAAATATTTATAATGAAACAAAAAGAAGATGAGAGATTGGAGGATTATGTTACAAGGTTATTTTTTTGTTTTCAAAAGTACAAACATCATCAACTTAATGAATATTCTTATAATTTTATCTTCTTTAGGAAGATTACTAAGGGTTGTGTTGAGGCCTTGGACCTTACAAGAGGAGGAGACATTGTACAAGATTCTTGGGATGACATCTAGGAGATATGTTAGAACTATTCCAGAGTAGTTGTCAAGAAGGGAAGAGGACACCAACCTAATATGGGTAAATTAACCACCAATGGAGTTTATAGGACAAAAATTACAATTTTTTTGTTAGACTTCAAGAAAGATATCATCAATAACATAGCTACCCATCTAGACACACTTCAAGAAAAGAAGAAGCATGGGTAAAAAGAGGCAATGTTAGTATAATATTATCCTCACCATAGAAAAAAGAAATAATATGGATGTAAGATGGTGGCCAACAAAGAAATAAAATAGATTTCCATAGAATTCAATCTAGTTGAAGGAGATGGTGAATAATTTTTCTTCATTTCTCAAAGAAGGCCATGGGCTCTGAGACAAGGTATGTCACAAGACCCCTTAACTTTCAGTGGTTCATATTCAAATGTATATGCTCCTAATAATCAATGGAAACCCCCTTATCCTCCAAATTTTAGAGGATTCCCACCTCAACCTTGGAATAATCCTTAGAATGCATGGCCTAATTATCCAAACCCAAAATATAAGTTGATTCAGGAGCATCTTGGGTCCCTATAAATCTTGCAACAACCAAAAAATATTTGTGTTATATTTTCCTGTTAGTTTACTCTCTAAGTTTCTTTCAATGTTTGTTCAATTTGGATCATTTGCAGTCACAAAACTTATGGCATGTTCCTGGACTCTTTTTGAACCTTCTCCTAAGTTCACATCTCATTTGGTTACTTTGCGTATAAGATCTTTCAGATTCTTGGTGAGACTTAACTGTTCTTCATGTTACACAACTAGTTTGCATTTTATGATCTCGCCAAGGAATCTTTTGATCAATAAAGATTAACGACACATTTCTCATTGTTATTATGTTTGTGGAAGGCCTACCTAAGGAATCACAATTCATGTTCCATCAATTTGTGGGAGATCCTTATGATTTGGGTCTTGACCTATATTTGTAAGACATTTTCTTCTCATTGGGAAATGTAATCTTTCTTAGGCCAACCTGAGGCTTGTGAAGGATTTATAAACTCTTTTATTGATTCCTTGATATATCATAAAGAATCCAAAATAAAGGAGCACCTGTAGAGCTTGGTAGCTTGGATTAGAATAAATAGTATAAAAATATAACCTACAAAAGGTTCTTAAGAACATGCCTATATGACTATATATAGAAGATCCATTGTACTTGATTATCAAATATTAAGAAGGTTGATCTTGCATCTCTCTTAAATATATTTTGTATTTTTTCAGTTGTGTGAGTCATGCTATAAGGATTGGATTGACCTCTTTGAGCTCTCTCCATCCTGTTGATGGGACATTGTGACCGAGTTCACCAACAGAGGTAAGTTTTCACTGGGTACCAAGGTACTGGCCAACTTTGCCTGTAAAGGTTTTCTGGGGAAATGAGATTCCCCAGGCCTCCAAGCATGTGAGAGTTGGGTCTTGATAGTGCGTGGCTTAGTTGGGAGATGTGACTATTTTTTTTGAAGGGGATAGCTGGTTATCTTTAACTCGTCTTCTCCGGGGATTCAAGTAAGTGTGGTTTCCTGCAAGTGTGAATTCATTTGACAAATAAAATTAAAATGATACTACAGAGTTAGAAAGATTTCATCTACCTATAGTTATATTGAGCATTCAAAACATAACAATGCTCTAACACACTACACTAAATACCGAAGAAATATACAACCATCAATTCATATTTTATTAGTAGCAAAGGAAAAGGAGGTTGTTAATCTACTTTAAGTATCAGAGAAAAGGACATGAAGAACACAAAGAATAAAATATCATTAACCCAGAAGATAGAATGCCAACAACATCATTGAGAGAACTCTTCCTTCTTCATTAACATCTCTTCCAGCAAGCACTGGTGTGTGATACAATGGGGGCTCCAGGGGAGCATTTAACTACTGAAAGCTTAAGACTATGGAGCATTGAGCTCTGCAACTAAGAACTGAGAAAACCAAATTGCTCTTAACTATGGACTGCAAAATCATCAATTTTTATAACCCTTGGAATGAGGTTGGAATTATTATTTATACACATCATTTGACCTAAAACTAACCTAACTTATTTTACACTTTACAATATAATACTATTTTTTGGTGGCCGGTACTACCTACACCATGCTACAAAAGACCTCGAGATGGAGAAGGTCTGACATGTCAGAAGAATAAGATAAGAAAAGTAGAATGGAAGAATCAGCCTCAAGAAGAGGGCTAAGAGGAGAGAGAAGAAATCTGATCCCCCAGGGATTGAGACTAAATACCTCATAAATGGGAAAGTGGCACCCTGTCTCTGATGCACTAGGTGTAATGTTGAAGCGGCACCTTACGAAGATCATTTGTCAGAAAACCTCTTGTCAATATGTTGTGCCTTGTTGCATTTACCCACCCTTTGACAACCTTTATTAACTTCCTTGAATGTGACCGATTGGCCTTGGGAACTAGGACACAGGTCACTCTAAGAATACAAAAATGAAGGATCCAAAATTCTGGGATCCAAGAACCCGCATTCCAAAAGAATGAATGAATATAAAACACATATTCCACTAAACATCTCTAGAATCCGGAGGGCTTTATTGCTCTGTATGATTTTTCCCAAGCCTCTAACACTTGGCCTATGATTTCTTCATCTACATTTTTTATTCTATCCCACCAGCTGGGAATAGCCTCCACTACTTCCTCAATGTCTTCAGCCCCATTCCAGAATTCAGCCACCATCTTGATGGCATCGTGTGATTGGATCATCATCTTGGACAATCTGGATAGTTTTCCCTGGTCAAAATCTTTGGCAGGCAATACAGGGACTCCATCCACTCATTGAACTTGCTGAGGACATAGTCCTCTGAGGTACATGTGCCGATGGTAAAGGGATCAACTTGCGATACCCCAGCCATGAATGTTTCAAATAAGCCCAAGGGATATTGGGCTACTGTCACCTTCTCTTTCAGGTCCTTAACTAGTTCTTTACACATCTCAATCTTGAGGACAATTCTAGAGTACTGGGCTTGGAGGGAATCATACGATTCATCTCCCGAAATTCTAGACTCTATGGTGACTTCTTCACTGATGTTGTAGATCTCTTCTAGCCCGGCCTTCCATTTTTCATACTTGGCTAGATCTTTCTCCCATATAACAGTGGAGCCCTTTGTCTGGTTGAGGAGGGAACTGACCCAATAAAGGTTTAGGAGGGACATCACCAAAAATTTTCTCATTGCGGTCACCTGCTTGGTGGCCCACCCACCCATAGCTTGTGCTTTTCTTTTCATGATCTGCAGAGAGTCCACATCACCCTATGCAAGTGGAAATCTAGAGGAAGGGACTCTGGGGTGGACTTCGGCTAAAGGCTATGTTAGTTCTACCAAAAGAGCGAGGAAATTGGCATTTGTCTCTCTTTCCTCTTCTAGCTTCTGGCCCTGTTTGAGGTATCAAGCCTCTATTTCTTTGGTGGTTTCTTTCAGCAAGTCCAATTTTCCTTGCTTATCCCTCTTCCCCAATGCTACTTCTATTATGCTATAGTCTTCAGGCCTTACGACCACTACATCTACATTAAGAGGGGGTGTTACAATGGTCACAATTGTAATACCAGTGGGACCAATCCAGAGAGTATGGACTACCCGCACTTTCTTGGGCTTCTTGGCCTCTGTATTCCTGGCCATCATTTCAACCAATGAGAGTGGAGTGCTTGTGGCAGCTACCGGGGTTTTCCTCTTCTTGGATTCCACTAGCCATTGGGGCGGCTAGAGTGGCCTTGCTGTCAATACCTATTCATCAGGATTCTTTTTAGAATTTGGTGGCATGTTCTTGGAATGCACATTATCTTCGGGCTCTTTATCCACTTCTCATTATGGTTCCTCCTGTTCTTGTTCTTTTCCTATTTACTGTTCTTCAGAACCTTCAACATTTTATACCATATTAGCATCTTTCATTGTGTTATCTAGAGCCTTTCCCCTGGTCTCAACATCATCTATATTTTTGGGGACCTCTTCGTCCCTCCCAGCGTCAGCTGTTTCTTCATTTTCCTTATCTAGGACTTCTTGGTCCATTTGTTATTGCTGCTCCTAGGCCACATTGGCCTCTTCTGTTGGAACATTTTCCTCCATTGGAATATCCTTTGGAGGTGGGTGAGGTCTCTGGCCAAAATTTAGCAAGGTGGCCACTGTTACTACCTCACCAAAAGTGTTCTGGGGCACTTGGTCACCCAGAGCTACCAAAGGCGTTTGGAGTGTGACAGTCGGGTGTACATTTGCTTATGTGGGTCTAGGTTCCCTGACCATCAGTTTCTCATCTATGTGTTGCCTTGGTGCATATTCAGTCTCTTGGATCGATACTCTCTCTTGCTTAGGTCCCACTTGCATTTATTCCCAAGATTCTTGCTTAGATGTATCTTCCTCTTCCTAGATTTCTTTCTCTATGGGGGTCTCTTCTTTGTCTTGAGCCACAATATCCTCCACCGTATGACCTATACCATACTAAACCTCCAGGAGCTCCTCTGTTGAGAAGGTGTCGTCAAAATCATCATGCAAGGCCGAGGAGTCCAAAATATCTTCTATCTCGGGAGAGTCCGAACTTACATCCACTAGGGGCATGTCTGGCATACTAGGACTAGCGGCTACACTAGGTGTAGGTGTCACCTTCATTTTATTCTTTCTTATAAGTGAAGCCCTGGTATCCAGAATGCTAGTAGACTCTGCCTCAGCAAAATTTTGTCTGCTCATCATCATAGCCAACGATGGGGATCCTGCTGGGTGAGTGAATGCCACTGGAGCTACAAGAAGTCCAGAGGATACCTGCATACTTAGTTGTTGACTGGTTAGCTTGGCTGACTCCATTTGTTGATGCAGTTGAGCCATCAAAAGGGTAGGAATCTGGGGAGTTACCTTGGGAACCCGGGCACCCTCTTTCTCTTTCCCTCTACTTGTGCTTGCTTCAGCAGTCGTGACAGATGAAGAAGGTCCGGCGCTAGCTCAAGAAGGGATGGTATTATTGACCATTGATTTCTTTCTAGTGCTTTTGGGACACACCTAGGCCAAGTACTAGTGACTCACCTCTATAATGGGGTGGCATACCCCTTCAATTGTAAGATCCTCCTAGGTGGCCCAATCCACCAGAGAAAGATCTTGTTTATCCAGCCTTTGTCCTTTATATGCTGGATCTTCTAGGAGCTTGTCATCTTTGAAACCCTTTGAGAAAGTCTAAAGGTCAAGCACTTTCATGAGCCCTTTGCTCATGTATGTGTTTTTTCAGGCCCGGAGGTCAAAACTATCTTGGAAGTCCACCCAAAAGTCATCAATGTCTTCTTCATGGGGTGGGGACGCCCGAGGTAGTGTTGTGGTAATCTTTCCGCGGGGATCATAATTTTTCTAGGTGTGGTGGAATTCCACCAGCCCCAAGCTCTTTAGTTCATTTCCTGCCTCCCAGGTTGCGGCAAGGATGCATGTATAATTCCCACAAGAGAAAGGTAATGGGACCTTGATGACCTTCTTCAATGTGAAGAAGGCATGTAGATCCAGGATCTACCTGCAAAACTCCAAAACAATAATTCTATCCCAGTAATACCAGGGAAGAAGATAGAGCTTCCTATTGAATCCTGTCACCCTAATGTAGGTGTGATGTCGAAACTAAATAAAATACTAGCCATAGGAGCTAACCAGAGTCATCACCACCTATGATAGTTTGTACCCAGAATCCCGGGTAAGGGTTAATATTTTGTGGTAAATTAACACATCATTTACCCAACAAAAGTTCAAGAAACTAATCTCCCATTGTAATTGGGGATAATGATCCCATGGTATGACCTGCCCTAGCCCATTCCCAAGTTCCCCAGATGTTCCCAAACCTAGAAAAGCTGGTCTTTATTGGGCTAATACCCATAGCACATACGATGCCATGTAAAATCAAGAATTTTGGACAACCATCCTCATTTACGTATCTACATGATTAGCTATAATAGTTGCCCAATTGAAGGTTCAGTTGTGGGTTGTGATGTAGTATAGAAAATAGTACATCCACGCCAAGAATTCCTAGGTGTGGGCCCATCCAAAGCTTCTGCATAGAAAGATTATACCCGCCTAGATGGGCTCTTTGAAATCCCCATAGGGAATTTCCAACTTCATTCTTTTGTGGTCTCGCTTTGGAGACCTCAGCCACTGACTGTTGAGGTGTTGCCAGGAAATGCCTTTGGCCTCGCTGAATTATTTTAGTGAGTCAACATGGGTGACAATAGCGGCCCCTTTTAACTAAGGAATCCCCAACCTAGAAGTGAAAGTTGGACCATCTAAGGTGATGATTGTGGTGGGATATTGTAGTGGTTGGTGATGTGAAAGTACAACTGTGCAAGTAGGTGCATTATATAGTATTTCTAGCTACTTTATTAATTCTGATGACTGCACCGAACATGGAAAGTTTGTAGCCTTTATGATGCCGAAGGTGGCCAAGAAAGTGGCCATTTTGTCTCCTTCGGCCTTTAACCTGTAAATGGATTTGATCAGACCTTGCAATTTGGCCCAAGTTCTGGGTTCTGTATCCATTATTTCCTAGACCTTTGAGTCCACCTTGGACCCTACAATAGTTCCCTCCTTTAGATATTTGGAGGTTAAAGGTAGCTTTGCTAACATTCTCTCTATTTTGGACTTCATAGCTACCGAGGTGGAAGTGGTTGGTAGTTCTGGACTATTAGGAGGGGCAATAATGTCTGACATCTTCGATCAATCTATCTACAACCTACAAGAATAGAGAATAATCATGACATATATATAAAAATAAGTTACAACTCTGGGAGATTCTTCACCAACCTGCACCTGTCAAAAAAGCATTAGTACATGATGTATCATCTTAAAATGGAAGCACTTCCATTTTGATAGACTTAGCACCCTCATTTAGTATGGTTGGCATATTAGATTTACATCTATGCTTGATTATACATGTGTAGATGAAATTAGGGCTAGGATCTTGTTTATTCTCCTAGATTTCTCTATCCATGGCTCTTCTCTCTAGGTAGGATCTATGTATTGGTCCTCTTGGGCCTCATCCTACTCTCTCTCTGGGCCTCTAGGCCTTCTTAAACACTCTAACACATTCCCGTACCTTTCTAGGTCCCCAGCTGATCTGGAAACCTTTCTACAACTTTCTGGTGACCTACCTAAAACCTCAAGTCAGGGTCGAGGTTGACATAAATCTTTTCGAGGTGGTGGTCCCCACTTTAAAATCTAGAGCTTATCGGGGCCTGAAACTTAAAATAGGTCCCCGGGTTCGGATGCAAAAGTGTCTTCTCTGATATTTGAATTAATATGTTTTCTCCTTAGTTGGAAAATGTGATTGGACCATGATTTGAGGAGAAATCTGAATTTGCATCCCTTGCATTGCCCTAGGAGGCCTATGTTGAAATCTCTATATAAACACTCTCTTTTGCCTTCATTTGATCATGAAATGAAATTGGGAGATTACATGATGAAATGATGAGGCAAGCAAGCAAGAGGATGATATAGGAGAACATACTAGGAGGACATATATCATCATCTTCAATCAAGCACTTTGAGGACAAGACTATGGTGGATTTTCATTGAAGCAAGAAGGCTCTCTCTTTAGATCTACTA
>MU225509.1:75012-125179 GCA_018584345.1 Thuja plicata | reverse complement strand
AGCATTATTATCCTTAAAACATCATTTCTTTATGTGTGTATGTGTTCCTTATAGAATAATTATTTTATAAGTTATGTAATTTAGAATGCATTCATACATATTTTTCCTTTCCTCTTTCTTTTATTAAATTTTATGCATTGATGAAAGTAAAAAGTAATCAAATATAGAACTAATTGTTCCAAAACAAAGTTTTCTTTATAAATAAAACTATTTTTTTGAGTCTAGTACATATGTGGCACAAAGTGCCATATCTATCAATCTCTATCTCTATACTCTGAAGGTCGGTGGCTCCCAGATCTCTCAAATCTATGGTATGAGGCTGAGGATCTCAGAATGGTAGTCCATGTGTGACTTCTTGATATGCTCATCTCCTAGATCCACTCATGAGCTCTCTGCATGTCAGCCATTAATTTCTCTTCCCTCTCCTTGCATAACCTCAACTCTCGCTGCACACTCAGGAAGATATATGCATGTCTTTCAGGATCTCTTTGTCCTTCACGAGACTCCCTCTCACTAGCTAGCAAGCGGTACAATATACATGTATCCTTTAGAACTTTGGATACAAAGTTCCTCCACTCCACTACACTTCCTACAAAATTCAAAATGTAAAGCTTACTAAATTTCTTCTTCTTAGATAAAATCATTATTCGAAGACATTCTAAAGCTATATCATACATGGATCTCTGGCCTGGACATCACTAAAAGGTCTAGATGGTGGGGGCATGGAGTGACTACTCTCCCCTCGCTCACTCTATCTGGGTCTCAATGGTGGTGTCTCTATATGTGCTCAAGGAGGTCGCTGCAACCTCAGGGGTGTCACATAGACTGGATGATCACCGGTGTCTGTACCATGACCTGGGGGCATCTCTACTACTTCTTCTTCTGCTCTCTCTTCCTCCATAGGAACTCCCCCAAGGGGAGGCTCCTCCTCATCTCTCTAATCCTCCTCCTCTCCTACTAGTATGTCATCTCCTCGGTGATGCCTCTCTGAAGGACCTGGATCACCTATGGGGTAGTCATCGGGGAAGATAGGATGGGTACCCTGTAAACTCCAGTATCTAATATACTCACTAACACTTGCATAGGATATCTCAGCAGCTACCTCTATATCCTCAGTCTCATCCATCTCACTATCCACAATATCAGCCACTATTGGTCGACGTATGGTTCCAGGTCTCTGATAGTATCTCATAGGATATGTGTATCGAGGTACTATACAAGGAACCCCCTGTACCAAACCAAATTGTCTCATCACTCTATCATAATAATATGGCATCACAACATGATTAGTTGGACCTTCCAACAACTTACGCTATTGTGAGTGTCTCAACTAATGTCGAGTATCTGACCACTCTATCATCTCACAGTAAGGTCTCCATATCACATCTATACCTGGGATACGGTCAAAGCATACCCTCCAAAAGAGGATATCTTCATGCTGCCAAACATCTACCAATGGATATGCAAAGGGTCTAGGTGTGCTTGCATCTACCATCACAGGAGTACCCTATGGTCATGTACATGTATAATTCTTAAACATCCAAACCTGTAGCAGGGTGCACACCGTAAGACTCTCTCGCTGGTACCTCATCAACTGACTCAGAGATAAAGATGGGCTAACATACTATGGCCCCATGTGAAAGTGACCCTGTCACTCTCCATCCTACATACAAGATGGGTGAATGGTGCTAAAAACACTATACCCTTTGTGTTGGGCACTACAACCAAAGCAAGTATACACAACATCACTCTCCGTACCAAGGGTGTTGGACCTGCTAGTATGGCTGCCAAGGATATCTGATCTGATCGGGTCCTCATCTGTGCTACTCATCCCAAACAGTACTCCATGTCTACAAAAACCTCAGATGAACCCCATGGTCCTCTCGGTCTAACAGGCTCACCTCAGACTGGAAGCCATAGGATCCTATACACATCCTCCAATGTGACTATGATCTCTCCTGATGGAAGATGGAAAGAACATGTATCCTCATCCCATCTCTCTACCAGGGCCGATATCATAGGATGATGGAATCTTAGCTGTGGTAGGACTACTACCCAGTATAATCCTACATCTCTCAATAACTGTATCTCATCCTGTTGTAGCTTAGCAACATTCCCTCTGACAGATAACAATAACCCTCCAAAGGGATGCTCTCTAAGATGGACTGGATCCTGCAAGCATAAGTATGGATCATATCAGTACTTCTACATCAAACAATCTAATGTATCCACCTAACTTGATCAAGGTCGACCTTTTTGGGTCAAGGTCAACCTTTATGGGTCATGGTTGACCTTTATGGGTCAGGGTGAACTTTTTTGGGTCAGGGTCGACCTGGCCCCAAAAAGGATAGAACCTCCCCAGTCAGGGTCAACCTTACTAGGTTAGGGTTGACCTTATTGGGTCAGGGTCAACCTTCCCTATAAAAACATCAAAATTTCAATCACAGGTACTGGAAATAGGTGCATACCTCAGGCAGTGGTTGTCGGCTAGCTAGGCACTCCCTCAGGACCTCCATGCAACTCGCTCGAAACTCCTCTCTTCGGCATCTTATCTCCTTCCCCAAACTCTGCAAATGGTAAAAATGAGGTAGTAAGTGCCTCTTTCTCCTATTTATAGATAGTAAATTAGGGTTTTACTAGGGTTTCATTTGAGAATATTTAGGTAAAATTCGAATTTTTCCTTTATATGCATTTAGATAGACATCTATTCTTTTCATCATAACTTGAGTTTGGTAGCTCTGTTTTCAGTGCCCTTAGAGGCATTGGAATCGTGATTCAGATACCTAACCTCTTAAATCAGTTTAGGAAGGTTTAGGACCCTTCTAATTGGTTTTGAAAAGGTCTTTTTCAACAAATTGCATATTTAGTATATAGTAATCACCTTATCACCCTATCTCACCTTCCATAAATTAGCAAGCCGAATCAGGGGGGGCATAAGGGGTTCTATATACTTCTCAAGATCATTATAGTAAGACTTAGGTGCTCTCTAGATTTTAATTAACCTTGTGTGTTGTAGGATGCAGATACTAATGGTTCTTGCAGGATCTTCGCATTGAGGACTTAGCTATATCCTTTTTATACTTTATGATGTTTTCTTACTTTAGCTTGCATATTCACGTAGTATCATATCTAAGCTAAAGTGGGGGCTAAATGTATCATCTTAAAATGGAAGCACTTCCATTTTGATAGACTTAGCACCCTCATTTAGTATGGTTGGCATATTAGATTTGCATATGTTCTTGATTATACATGTGTAGATGAAATTAGGGTTAGGATCCTGTGGACTCTCCTGGATTTCTCTCTCCATGGCTCTTGTCTCTAGGTAGGATCTATGTATTGGTCCTCTTGGGCCTCATCCTACTCTCTCTCTAGGCCTCTAGGCCTTCTTAAACACTCTAACACATTCCCCTACCTTTCTAGATCCCTGGCTGATCTAGAAACCTTTCTGCAACTTTTTGGTGACCTACCTGAAACCTCAGGTCAGGGTTGAGCTCAACATAGACCTTTGCCAGGTGGTGGTCCCCACTTTCAAATCTAGAGCTTATCAGGGCCTGGAACATAAAATAGGTCCCTGGGTTCATATGCGAAAGTGTCTTCTCTGATATTTGAATTAATATGTTTTCTCCTTAGTTGGAAAATATGATTGGACCATGATTCAAGGAGAAATCTAAATTTGGATCCCTTGCATTTCCCTAGGAGGCCTATGTTGAAATCTCTATATAAACACTCTCTTTTGCCTTCATTTGATCATGAAACAAAATTGGGAGATTACATAATGGAATGATGAGGCAAGCAAGCAAGAGGATGATATAGGAGAAGATACTAGGAGGACATATATCATCATCTTCAATCAAGCACTTTGAGGACAAGACTATGGTGGATTTTCATTAAAGCAAGAAGGCTCTCTCTTTAGATCTACTATTCACAACATTCAAACATTCAAAGGACATCATCATGGGGTAGCAATTATGGATTGTGAGTTGATGGGAGTACTTTAACCTTGGGGGCTTGGTATGCTTTCTTTGTCATATTCAAATCTATGCATTGCTTTCTCATTTCCATTTTAATGTTAGGATTGTTAATCAAGAAGATTAGATCTAGATATTGCATGTCTAAAAGCTCTTTTCAAGAGATCAATACACACACACATTGCATTCTAGATTTGGCTATTCGTGGAGGTGGAGATCACTAAAATGGGGGTTTGACTAAGGCAAAAACCTATATAGCCACCCCAAAATCCCTCTTTTAAGATATTTGCAGGTGTTGTTTTCAGGAGTTACAGGAGTAGGACAGTAGATCTGAGACTAGATTTGGTTACCCTTTTTATTGAACTTTTGAGATCTGCAAACAGATTTTCTGTCGACACTGTGTAGGTTAGGGTCAACATTATTGGGTCAGGGGTGACATTTATGGGTCAAGGTTGACCTTTTTTAGAAGATGACATCAAAACGGAAAAAGATTTATGGGTTTTGTTTGTCTCTGCGTTCTGGTTTGAGATCAACTATCAGATTTTCCAGAAACTCAATACAGACCTTAGAAAATGAGTTTTTCCAGATCTACTATGTTATGAGGTAGGTATCTTGTCCACTTTTTTCTTACATGTTCTTCAAGTTATTTTATCATAATAATTAAGTGTAATAAAACATAAATTTGGCCTTAGGATCTCGCTTTACCACATTACACAAATCTTATTTAGGGAGTCCTTCTTGTGCCAAATTTTATATGTTACACATAAATTAAAATTTCTAGGGTATCTAGAATGAACTTGACTTAGCATTACAAAGTGTTAACAAGGTGGCAGGAAGAAGTGGAAGAAAAGGTCTTGTTGGAGGTCTAGAGTCCAGATAAACTAGCCATTGCCAATGTGACTGGCAATAAGCCATACTTTGGTCGACGTGTGTTGGCACATAGTAGGGTGACAAGTAGCATTAAGACATTTATGGCAACAAGTGGGATGACATGGGGAATTAAATGTCAAATGGGACATGGTTTGAATGCCCACTCATGGGAAATTAGTCTCATCATTAAGATGATGAGATGATGGAGAGAGAAAGCCGCCATGGCTCAAACCAACAAGGTGCCAAGTTTGAACCATGGCAACTCCATCTCGATGAGTTTGGCCTCATGAAGAAAAATGCACAACAGAGCATGAGGAACTCATGAGCTCAGAAGGATATATAGAATATATACACAAAGAATATAGGAGGGCTAAGGGCTAAAGCATATATACATGTGATATACTTAAATATACATCATTTATAGATTTTTACATAGATATGAACAATATTAACACATGCACAGAAGCTACCCTAAGAAAATATACAAAATATACACTAATCTATAGCTACACAAAGGGCGAACAACCCTCTAGCAGAGCCAACCCACCAACGGGTGGCAAACCAGAAGCAGAAAATACAAAAAATAGAACCACAAACCATAACAAAACAAAACCAAAACCAAAACCAAAAGAATGAAGGTCGGAACCAGAGGACCTACCTAGAAATCTAAAGAACCGCAAGGAGAGAAGGCACTAGGACCACTCTGCAACAACTTCAACCTTCAGCGATCACAAACAGTCACTGAAGATCAACTTGTAATTATCCACTAAGCTCAGAGTAATTCACACTTAATCGCCAAGGAATTGCTCTGAAAGCTCTAAGTGTTTTAATTGCGGTAACTGTGAAAGTGACATGTAATTTCCATTTATACCCAAGGTAAAAAGAAAGTTACCCTTCCCTCCTCAAACTCTGGAATAGGCAAACCTTTGGAGTCTGGGCCTGCGGATTCCATGCAACCATACCTGTTCGTGAGGAAGAGACATCATGGCGAAGAATCCCAGAGTTTGGAATCCAGCTCTAGAAAAGAAACAACAAACTCCAGGACCATGTCCCAGAGACACAAAAGACAAGAGAAAGAGAAATAAAACCTCATGGGAAGGAAAAACCAAAGAAGAAACAACAAAAACAAAAGGACAAAAAACAAGGAAAGAGCCAAAAGCGAAAAAGGGGACCCAACATTTTGCACACAAAATGTAGGGATGGGTATGCAAGGAATAACACATCCTTGATAGAACCAAGTGGTATCAGACCAAGTTTTCAATTTTGTTATGGTAAATCATTGTTCCTAATCTTGAAAAGGCCTAGATTGATTTTTTGTTGGGTGTAAGAGAGATTATCTGAGTCACAATCGTAGAGGATTTATGTGAGATGTCTCGTAGATGAAATGCTAGAAGTGGAAGGAGAGATGTAGATCCAGTTGTGTTGGATATGTTGAGACAAATTATAGCTAGATTGAAAGTTGCAGAGATAGCCCAAAGAAGAGGTAGACACATTGAGGATGTGAGTGATGAAGAGGAAGAAATAATTGTAGAAGCGGCCAGAGAGGGTCAAGAGCAGCCAGATCTTGAACAAGGAGATGATATATTTATAAAGGCCCTAACTAGATTTAATGTAAGAAAACATTTCAATCCACCTAATTATGATGAAAATTTTGATTCAGAAGAACTACTTGATTAGATCATAGAGATGAAGAAATAATTTGATTATGAAGGTACAAATGAAGATAAGAAAGTGAAGTATGCTTGAAAAAAATTGAGAGGACATGCATCCTTATGGTGGAAATATTTTTAGACTTGTAGACAAAGAAGATGCAAGGATAAAATCAAATCCTAGGACATGATGGTGAACAAATTGAAGGTTAATTTGTTACCTAATGATTATCAAGTAACTTTGTTTAGCAAGTTTCAAAACCTAAAGCAAAAGGATCCTCGTGTGAAACATTATACCATCTAGAGTTCTATAGATTGGATATCATATCTACATATTGATATGATGACGTTGAGAGAGTTTCTAGATACCCAAGTGGTTTGAGGACATATATTCAAGATGAGATTAGTTTGGTTAAGTTTCAAAGTATAGAGGAAGCTTACCAATAAGCCCTAAAAGAAAAAGATAATTTGAACAAAAGGTGTGAATAGAGACAAAGAGGAAGAGGTGGAAGATTTTAGAGAAGAATAACCTCGAGTGGTGGAAGATCTTATTCAGATCAAAATAAAGGAAAGATGGAATTCAAGGAAGACAATACATACCAAAGGGATGAAAAATATTTCTAGAGGGGAAGTGGATCAAATAGCTATAGGAAAGATAACAAAAGAGTGTTTAGAGTAACTTATTTCAAGTGTGGTAGAGGAGGACACCAATCCTTTGAATGTACTCAAGGAATTTCAGGAAAGAGGATTGAGAACAGTGGAAGAAATTCTTTTATTGTGGAAGAATCCAAGGATCCATTGACCCAACCCAAAGATGGAGAAGCCCTAATGGTAAGGAGAGCCCTATGTCATGAAGAACTAGACAAAGATTCATTGTTGAGGAGAAGATGCAAATTTGAAGGAAAGTGTTGCAAAGTGATTATTGATAATGGTAGTTCAAATTAACCTAGCCTTTGAAGAGTTGGTGAACAAGTTGAAGTTCTTAAGATTGAAGTAACCAAAATCTTATCAGATAGTGTGGATAAAGGATGATCATAAGGTACTGATATGTGAGAAATTTCTACTGAAATTGAAAATATGATCTTATCATGATGAAGCTCTTTTTGATATTATACCTATGGATGTGTGTCATATCTTGTTCAGTAGACCATGGTAGTATGATAGATAAGATTCTCATGATGGGAGAAATAATAGTTATACCATTGTTTCAAGTGGTATGAAAGAAGTGTTGTTGCCTTTATTTGAGACTCCTAAGAATGAGAATTGTACCAGTGTTAGAGCTTGTTTGGTTGAAGGGAGGAAATTATTGGATGGCTTGAAAAGCGATAATATATGTTATGCTTTGATTCCTAAGAATTGCGATTTAGAATTAGTAGAGAAACAACCTGAGGAGACAAGGGAATTGTTGATTGAGTATGAGGATATAATCTTAGATAATGTTTTTGATAGATTTACACTTGAGATAATTGTTAGTCATTGCATGGATCTGATCCCTAGAGAAAGTTTACCAAATAAAGTAGCACATTGGATGACACCGACAGAGAATGACGAGTTGAATAGACAAGTTGATCATTTTTTCTCCTCAATCTCTCTTTCACTTGCATCATAATTATGGATCACAAAGTATGATCCAAAATGTTTATGAGTGAAAAAAACCCCTCACACAATTTGATCCAGAAGCAATGTACATTATACATATGGATCGTGGAAACATTTTAGCACTTAGTGTAAGAGTTGTTGAAGAAAGGTTTGATTAGGGAGATTTTGAGTCCTTGCATAGTACCTGTAGTAGTAGAACCAAAGAAGAATGGAGAATGGAGGATGTGTACTAATTCTAGAGCCATTAACATGATCATAGTGAAGTACCATTTTTCATTTTCCTAGGATGGATGATATAATGGATTGTTTAAGTGGAGTGAGACATTTTACAAAGATATACTTGAAGAGTGGATATCATCTTATTAGAATTAGAGGATATGAATGGAAAACCACATTCAAGATAAATGAAGAACTGTACAAATGGTTGGTGATCTCTTTTGGACTAACTAATGCACTGAGTACTTTCATGAGAATGATGAATGAGGTATTGAAGAAATTATTGGGTAAGTTTGTGATTGTTTATCTTGATGACATTTAGATTTTAAATAAGATAAAGGAAGATAATTTATTGTGTCTGGGACAAGTGTTGCATAGATAAAGGGAAGATAAATTATTGATAAACATCAAGAAGTGTTCCTTCATGAGAGAAGAAATAGTGTATTTGGGATTTTTTATAGCCGTCAAGTGATTGAAGATGGATCACAATAAATTTAAAGAAATTATTGAGTGACCTACACCTGTGAGTGTTGGAAAAGTGAGATCATTTTATGAATTGGATAGTAAGTTTTTACCGAAAGTTCATTAGAAATCTTAGTTTAGTTTGTAATCCTATCATAGAGAAAATGTGAAGGGACAAAAAGGAATTCAAGTGGACACATGGAGCACAAAGGATTTTTGATTTATTTAAGTAGAAGGTAATTGAACAATTTGTGTTAGTCTTACCTAATTTCAATAAAGTTTTTCAAGTGGACTGTGATGCAAGTGGAAATGCAATTGGTTCAGTGTTGACTCAAGAAGGTAGAATGATTGCTTATTTCAATGAAAATTTGAATGAGGAAAAGAAGAGATATTATATTTATGATCATGAATTTAATGCCATATTTCAAGCTTTGAAGAAATGAAGACATTACTTGTTGCCTAATGAGTTTGTGTTGTACACCGATCATCAAGCATTGCAATATATGAACAATCAAAATAAGTTGAATCAAAGACATATGAGATGGGTTGAATTCCTGCAGAGCTATACATTTGTGTTGAAACATAAGATTGGTAAAACAAATAAAGTTTCTAACGCTTTGAGTAGAAGAAATTTGTTGATAGAGATGAGAATAGGAGTATTGGGATTTGATGAGTTGAAGACCTGTATGTGGATGACCCTGATTTTTAGAACCTTGGAAAGATTGTAGAGAACCTATTGCAGCAGATCAAAGAAAATGGTTGGATTATTTCATTCAAGATGGTATATTATTCAAAAGAATTTAGTTGTGTATACCAAGACGTTCTATGAGGGCAGGGATAACTTTAAGAAATCCCCCTCTAGAAAAAGATATAAAATCTTGGCGAATCTTTCATTTTATTTTTAAAAAATTAATTCCTATTGGCGAATCTCTCAATTTTTTGGGAAAACAAATTATTTGTATTGGCGATTATTTTTTAATCACAAACTTTTTGTAGAAAATATTGGTGAATCTCAAACAATAACCAAAATTTCATTAATGACCATGGAAAATAATTATATATAAAGAAAAAAGAGTTCTTATAGAAAATTATTAGGCTAACTATGAAAATATTTGATGGGTTTAAGGGAACTCTATAATATCGTTGATACCATTTATTTAAAATATAATAAAATAATCCTCATTGTATTGTGTGAGATAAATGTATCATTATTTTTATTATTATAATAGGACCCAAAATTTCTTCAGTGTCATTGATTTATCAACAATCCAAAGGAAATCTTAGCCTCGATAAGCATTACAAACAAGATAGTAACATTTTTTCCTCATGGAATATAATGAAGATCACTAGATTATGTTTTAAATCAATAATGAGAACTAATATTGGTGACACAACCCTACTATAACTAATAGTTATGGTATATTATTGGTGAATTAATTTAGATTTATATAATAACTGATAAAATTTAGGCAAATTCAATCTAGCCATCTATCAAATAGTAGGCAAATCTTTGAGTTCAAATATTTAATAAAATAAATTATTTGGCAATTTAAATATTTCTAAAATAAAATTTTGTAAAAATTTGGCAATTTAGGTTGCCTTAAATCTTGAATTATTAGCCAAATTTGGATTCTCAAATTTCAAAAATTAGCCAATTGGCGAATATTAGCCACTAAAAAAATCATTGTATGAGGGATAATTTGATTAAGGAGAAACATTATGGAGGATTATCTAGACACTTTGGTATTGACAAGACAGTGGCTTTAGTAAGTGAGAATTAATTTTGGCCTTAGATTCATAAGGATGTAAGGAATTTTGTTCAAAGTTGTAGATATTTTAAAATTGCAAAAGGAAGTAGGCAGAATGTGGGATTGTATACGCCTTTGACAGTGCCATCTAGACCTTAAGAGGATATTAGCATGGATTTTTTAGTTGGGTTACCAGAGACACAAACATTTAATGATTCTATATTTGTGGTAGTAGACATGTTTTCCAAGATGTCACATTTCATACCTTGTAAGAAGATAATAGATGCATTACATGTAGCTAACTTATTTTTCAAGGAAATTGTGAGATTGCATGGGTTACCGAAGGATATAGTTTCATACATGGATAGTAAGTTTGTTGGTTATTTTTGGAAGAAACTTTGGAAGAAGATGAAGAATGATTTTAAGTTTAGTTCTACATTTCATCCACAGAAAGATGGACAAACTTAGGTAGTGAGCAAGAGCTTGGGTAACTTACTTAGATGTTTGATTGGAGAGAAGACTGGAAATTGGGATTTTGTTCTAGCACAAGAATAGTTTGCATATAAAAATCTAGTGAATAGGAGTACAAGGAAGACACCATTTGATATAGTTACTGATAATCCTTAAAGGATCAAAAGTTGTCATTAGCATTCAAACAGACAATTTTGGTCGGTCATGATCACCGAGCGACAACACTCGCTGAGAAATAGCATACACCGAGCGTAGTGGTCACCGAAATGTTTTGAACACTGAGTAGTATATCAAATGAGAATCAGTCTATAGAGACATCACAGAGCACTAGTCTACACCGAGAGACAATATTTTACCAGAAAAAGAGGATCTCAACTACACGTCAGCTAAAATACTTTAGTCTTTAAAATAGCTTTTTGCTTAGCTGGATAACCATTTCTTGTGGATCAAGAAAAGCGTAAATGATGGATTTAATTAGTTAACTAATTGTATTCATGAAAAATAGGAGATCAAGGTCAAGTTGTAAACCTTTGATCTTAGAGTTTTTCAAGAAAAGCGTGAAACCTAATTAGGTCAATTAAATCTTGTATATATAGATGTATTAATCAATCAAGAAAATGATGATTGTAGACGCCAAGGACATCTATGGATCAGATAGAGGTTTTCATGCAGAAGGAAAGATAAAGGAGAATTTAGTTTATCAAGAACTCCATACAAGGCTACTGAGAATAACAGAGGTATTATCCATCATAATAGGTGATATATATTTTGTGAACTTAATGGATTTGTAATCAGAAATTTAAGATTGCAGCAATCAGGTCATATATTTTGTTACTCTCTAACAATTGTAGCAAGCAGTAAAATCCTTTCACAAGGTGGACTTAACAGTATTTATGTAAATATCTTAACCGAGTGTACACATACATTGTGTTGCTAAAATATCCTAACCGATTAGACTTAATAATTCTGACATGTTACTCCTAATTAGAGGGTAAGATCATCAGAAGTGGTCACAACTTATAGTCCTAACAGGCACCTTCCATTCTGTAGATAGTGAAGCTTTGTGGGTTTCATCCCCACCACAATTTTTACCTTCTAACAAGGTTTTCTACATTATCAAATACTTGTGTCATGTGTAAATGAGTTTCATGAATGTTTCAATATTTGTTTACATACATTTACATTTATGCTATGATATTGCATGCATGAAGTAGAAAAGATACAATGGTTGGTTATGCAAGTAATAAATACTAAAGATTAATTGATAAAAAATTTCAAGGGTATTGATTCACCCCTCCCCTCTATGTAAACACCCTTCCATTATTCCAATAATTGGTATTGGAGCTAGTTCTCTTATGTGGAAAAGTTTAATCACTTGAGAGAAAAGATCTTACAATGGAAAGGTATAAGCTTGATAAAAATATTGAGAATCAGAAGTTGCAAATATAGATTGTCTTTGAGAAATACAAAGAGGCAAGAAAAAAAATGAAAGAGTTATTGGATGAAATAAAAGTCATGGAATCTTGCTACAATGAATTTGACTATCATGAAGAAGAGATATCTGACTTATTTGATTCATGTCTATATCTGGTAGTACATCTGACACATCTGAAGGAACCATTGCAGATGTAAATGAAATCAATCAACATCTGACTGAACAAGTGAAAGTACTGCAGATAGGTCAAGAGACATAGATGGTAAGAATGATTGATGTTTTGAATAATGCAAGAAAAGCTGAACAAGAAAGAACTTTGGCTATTGATGACAAGAGAAAGATTACTGAAAAGTTGCAAGAGAAATAATCTGAGATACAAAGACTTACTAAAAAACTAATGAGAAACTGAAGCATGAAGCAAAGATTCAATAACAACATAATGATATGATCAAGAAAGATGAAGACAATACAAAAAGAATGGATGAATTTCTGAATGGACATAGAAGACTCAACACCAATACTAGTTTAGGGTATACTGAGCATGGAGAATTATCAAACCAAACTGATCAAAGGAATGTCTACACAAATCCAAGACTAAAAAAGTGTTCATGTAACCACTATGGAAAAGAAGGCCACACATAAAATGTTTCCAAGAGCAAAGAAAAAGGTATTCCTAAAACTACTTCTACATTCATAGGTAATTGTTATAACTGTAATAAGCATGGACACAAAGTACATGAATGCAGATCTAAACTAAACAAACCAAAGAAGAAATCTTACATGGAAAAACATTGTCTACTTGCAACATGCATAGCCACACATTTCATGAATGCAGGAAAAGGATAAAGCAATTCTAGAAACCCAAAGAACAAGAAAATGCATATCAACTGAGAAGAGTCGATAATACATATGCTTGGGATTACAAAACTTGGGTAAATTGCACAACATGTGGTAGATATGGACATATAGCTACTAACTGTATGAGGAAATGGATAAGAAGATATACAAACTAGACTAACCCTGGAATGACATGCTTACACTGTCATAAGGTTGGTCACTTAATCAAGGACTGTAGAGACTGAGTGAAAGAGTCACACTTTTGCAAATGGAAATAATATTGAAGAAATTAGGAGAATGAAAAATCAAATTTGGAGGAGAGCTTCAAAAAATGATAATGTTGGACCAAGCACTATAGTTGGTGACACCTCATCTAATGGATCAAGTGATTGCACCACCCCCACCTAAGCAATACAAGTAAGTATGGAATTGCACTCTACAATGCTATATTATACATCATTTCCTATATTCATTGAGAATATACCAAATTAGCATGAATGAAGATGCACTATGGTATTGCATGTTATGTTTTGTGAATCTAGATTGGTTGGTCAATATGAACCGATCATAAGCTACACGTCAGTGTACATGTGAAAAACAACCAAGTTGACACTATAAACTGAGCATCATCGGTAAACATGTGGAAGACAACCAAGTTGACACCTTGTACTGAGTATTCTATACTCACCGAGCTGAAGAATTTGGTGTGTTAACCAAGCATCTATTTTTTGTCGATCAAGTGGTAGGTGAAGCATTTAATGCATCACTTAGGGTATATTTTTCTATAAAAAGGGGAATGTAAAACTCATTCATTCAGCCAACGTTAAAGAGAAAATTCTAGAGTGAATAAAATTGATTCAAAGTGACCAAATTGTAGAGCGACTCACAACACCTTCAAAGATACTACAACAGAATTCAAGCATTCACAACAAACATCCCGTGAGTATCAAGACTTACTAAGCTAACATGTTATTTGAAAAGAAACCCTAATTTAATGAACAATGGAAACCACTTCATGAACCTAGAAGATCAAGATGGAAAATGAATAGAAGGTCATTTTTATCAAGAACTCAGCCTGTGAGGAACCAAACTACAATTGTTTCCCTAAGGTTGGTTCTCAACCTGACAACAAGGGAGCATTCTCAATTATCCCACCTAGGGTTTTACTAGTTGAAGACATTCGTGCATACATTCATTGCAAATTTGTAGAGTTTGGAGACCTTGATCTTGAAGAAGCTTATCAAAAGCTATGCAAGGAAGGAAACCTAAAGGACAAGTACAAGCACATTGAAGTGAAAGGGTTAACCAATGCCCTACTATTCCTGAAAGATTTAAAGATAGAATGGATTCACATTGTGCTTAGCTGAGTGCATGTTGGCAAGATGTGGTTAGATGAACCTAAGCCAATCACAAAGGATGTGATTCACGCAGTAACTAGATACCCCATCACCGAGAAGGAAAAATCCCTAAGAAACCCTGGATGCCCTAAGATTAAAAAGATAACTAGAGTCGAATGGGTTGACAAAGGTCTAAAAGTCAACTCAATCACCGACCCTAAAATGAAATTTAGTGCATATGTGATTGGATACAAGATCTTTCAAGCAAGTATAATGAACAATGTTGCTTGTGGAGTTGTCGACACTACATACAAGATAGTAAAGAAAGGTGTGCAACTAGACCTAGTCAAGCTACTACTGAAACAACTGGAAGAAAACATGAGAACAATTAGATTAGCCTGATCTAATACATGTAAGTTTGATTCTATATTGATGTTCACATTCCTTTACTTCCAGAATTTCTTTCCTTCCATCGGTAATATCACTTGGGACACCAACCAACCTATCACAACATAGATTAGTGATTACATTAAATCACTAGGAGATAATTTCATTCCACTACTAGATGCATATTTTACTACATTTGAGAATACAATGTGTTATGCCCTGCATACCCATCCCTACATTTTGTTGGCAAAATGCCAGGTCCCCCTTTTCGCTTTTTCCTTGTTCCTTTTTCTTTGGTTTTCTTCTAGCCTTTGTCTCCGTGGGGTCCTTATTTTTTTTTTTTTTTGGTTTCTCTCCCTCTAGGACCCAGTCCCAGAGTGTTTTGTTTCTTTTTTCCAGCTGGATTCCAAACTCTGAGATTATTTTCCATTACTTCCTCCTTTGTTAGAGGGTGTGGTTGCATGGGATCCCTGGGCCCAGAGTCTGGAGGTTTGCATTTTTCTCAGGACTTGCGGAAGAAAGCAGTGCAATTTCACCTAAGGGTATAATTGCATTTTTACTTGTCATTTTCACATTTACCACAAACAAATTACCGCAAGTGATTCAGAGAAAATTTGTGTTAAGTGCGATTTTCTTTGAGTGTTTAGCAGTTTGAACTTATGTGTACTTCAGCTTTCCTGCAAGGTTTTTGGCGTTCATGGTCTATGAAGCTTTCTAGTTTTTAGAGAACCTCCTGTGATCCTCCTCCCACATTTCCTAGTGTCTAAGGTAGGCCCTTCTAGTTCTCTATCTATTTATTTTTTTATTCTTTGTTCTTTCCTTTTTGAATTTTCTCTTTTTGTTTTGTTTTCTTTTTTGTCTTTTGGTTCGTTGTCGCCTCCTGTTGGTGGGATGGCTTTGCAGGAAGGTCATTTTCCTTCCTTGCGCTATATTTTGTGTGTGTTAGTGTAAATCCCTATAAATAGTGTAAATATTTGTAAATTTTGTAAGTAGTTGTAATTTCTCTGTAAATTGTTGTAATTTCTCTATAAATTATTGTAATTTCTCTCTAAATTGTTAATAGTCTGTAGGATAGAGTCATTTCCTGTAAATCTCACCATTCTTCAACTTCCTATTTAAATTGGGTATGTCTATTAGTTTGTATATTGTCATGTCTGACCCATCCTATAGAGAGCTCACCACGCTCTCTACGTTGTTGAGCCCAAGTTTCAAGCTCACCCATTTGGTTTCCACCTAATTCAAACTCGACACCTCACCTAGTTGAGCCATGGTGGTTTTCTCTCTCCTCCATTGTTTTAGCATGGATGGTGGGATTAAATTCTCCCATGTATGGGAATTCAAAACTGTCCCATCTGGCATTCAATTCATCTGTGTCCAGACATCTGTCACCTTTGATGTCATTATGCCACTTATTGCATGACCACGTGACAAACCCACATCAGCCCAATACGGCTCACTACCTGGTCACTTCAATAATGGTTATTTTTTGGGTTCTAAGTGTTGAGAAGTCCCCAAGCCTTCATCACATTATTGCATACACTAGAATGCCTGAAAACCCCAGGTGTTGATCAAATTCCAAGTAATTTGTTGATTGTTATATTTCTAGATTTTGATGCAAGCTAACATCTTTTTGAAAATAGGTGTGAAATGATGGTGAAATCTCTAGAGTCTATAAAATTGCTTTATATTTTATTACATGTATTAATGGTTTTCCAGTCTTGCAGGTTGCAAATCACCCAATAAACAATGTCTAAAGTAATAACTCCTCCTGGAAGTCTGGAGCTCCCAACCACCTCCACTCTGGCGGCCACTAAGACAAAGGTAAAGAAAATGTTGGAAAATCTCCTGTTAACATCCAAATACCCATAGGACGGTGTCCTCATGGGGTCCAAAGTGGATTCCAAACTTTAGGATGTTACCGACACAGAGGCTAAATCATGGGCAGAACTACAGGGTCTTGTCTGGGTTATGTACCAACAATGATCTGTCGGGGATAGCATGGAAAAGAACGTGGCCACCTCTGGCATTATCAAATCTGCCTATTTCTCCTTCTCAGTACAGGAACTAGAACTAATTCTCTCCCTATAAAAGCACTACAACACATCCACCCAGGTTTTTTTTCTTACTACTTCCCTCCCACTGAATTACCCAGCAACCATAGTAACTCTTAATGCTGACACCTTTGCTTCAGGACTGGGGATCCCTTAGTTCAGAAATGCTACTGTCATCTCCTAGGCTATATCATTAAAAGAGTTTGAGAAAGTTCCACAGCTTTCCTGGTAGCACCTCAATTCTCACTGCTTGAAGTCCCCGAGGAAGGACTACAAGAAAATGAAGCTGGAGATCCCCTGCGGAGATTTCAAGGAATGTGTACAGGCAGGGATCATATTTTTATGTAGGCTCTTCAGGGAACCCCATGCCAGGGATTTTTCAGCATGGATGTATTATTTTCTATACTACATCACTACTTATGGACAAACCTTTGAATGCATGACTATTATCACCAACCATGTGGACTTTAAGCTAAATAATATCAGCCAAACATCAAAGTTCCACATGAATTCATATGTATTATGGGCATTGGCACAACAAAGACCCACACTCCAGGGTTTGCAAATAGTAGGCATCCTTGGGAATGGGCCCGGCCAAAATGCTCCATGGGATCATTATCTCCAAATTCAAAGGGAAGCCAACTTCCCCAATTTTTGTCAGGTAAATGACACCTTCATTTATCACAACATTTTGACACTTACTCAGGATTTTGGGTATCGGTTGTCCAAGGTAACAATAACATTGGTGGGTTCTTACGATAATTAATTTATTCAATTTTACCAACATTCTTACATTTGGGTGACCAGATTCTCTGGCCAACCCTATCTACTCCCCAAAAATTGTGGGGATAGGATTATTCTTTTGGAGTTCTGTCGGTAAATCCTAAAACTTCATGTATTCTATGCATTGAAGAAGGTTACCTCCATTCTATTCCCATTCACTTGTGGGAACTACTTTTGTAGTCTTACAGTAGCCAAAGGGGCTGATAATGAGTTGAAGAGTCTAGGAATGGCTAAATTCCACATGGAAAGGAACAATTTTGACCCACTCGAAAAGATAAGCGCAGTGCTGCCCCAGGCATCCACACCACATGAGCCTCACATTGAGGATTTTTGGGCAGATTTCGATGATGATTCTGACCTTTAGGGTCAGAAATACTCAAGAATGACTAAAGGGATGATGAAGAGCCTTGACCTTTGGACCTTTCTAAAATATTTTTCAGATAGTGGTTCTTTGGAGGACCCATCATACAAGGCACATGGGATTGACAAGATGGATCTCCATCTGATGGATTGGGACACCCTGGAGATTTTGACAATTAAGGATGTCACCCAAGGAATCATACAACACAACCATTATTACTTTGCACAAGTGTGCAAGAAAAGCACCCGCCGGGGAGCAATTTTGTGGGGGTCCACTTTGACCTCTGGAGTAGTGGGGCCAAGAAAAGATAAGGGGAAAGAAAAAAGAGAGTACCCCAGCCCAGTTTCCACCCCCAGATTTGTTCCCCATTTTGGAGAAAATTCACACTCATCTTGAGGTGTCCCACTAGTTGAGTCAAAAATTAAGCACCTAGCTTTCTCTCAGTCTTCCAACTACTCCAGTGAGATCTGTCCTCCCGGCAGGATCCCCTTCACTAGTAACACTCATGAGCTGGTGGATGGAGGTCGAGGATGAAACTATATCTATTTTGGATGTTAGGTCCCCACTACAAATCTGAAAGAAGAATCAAAGGGTGGATCATCCCCTGCCAAGCATAGATGTGGGTCTTGGGATGCCAAACGTTCCCCAAGTGGAACTCATCCCTTCTTCTCCTGAACCAAAGGATCCTCCAGCAGCCTCCCCTCCCCATGATGATTTTGATGACCTCTTCCAAATGGAAGACTTGGTGAACTTACAGGCCAATGTGGTGAGAGTGGTTGAGGAGATCAATGTGAAAGAAGAAGTGGTCCTAGAAAAGGAGTTTTGGGAGCAGGAAAAAGAGTAGGAAAAAGAACAAGCACAAGAAAATACACAAGATGTGGAAAAAACATTGGTCTTGGGGATCAAGAAAGAACTCAGGCAAACACAAGATGAGCAGCTAAAAATGGCTAAGGAACTCGGACCTTCAGGAGCAACTGTATCCATAGTTGTCACACTCCAAATGCCTCTAGTTACTCCAGGTGATCAAAGGCCCTAGAGTGCAGCATTCGGTGAAGTGATCTCTGCAGCCCAATAGTCAGATCTAGGCTAGACACCTCTGGTTTCCCCAAAAGATGTGCCCTTGGAGAAGAATGTCTTAGAGGATTGTGCTGAGGAAGAATAATAGCAATGGGATGAAGGGCATAACCCCAAAAATGTGGATACTAAGACCAAAGATGCTGGAGAAGGGGGAAATTCCAAAGATAAAAATGTAGATGCCACCAAGGTGGAAGACATAGGAAACCCTAGGGAGAAAGAAAAGGAGTCCGATGGGAATATGGATACCGGGGAAAAACAAAAGAGCCCCAAAGAAGACCCCAATGCCCAGACCTTAGCAGCAAGACCACACCAGCCACCACAATGGCTGGTGGAATCCCAAAAAGGGAATGCCCCGATGGCAGAAATTGCCCCTCTCCCTGGCCAAAATGATGGCCTAGAACTAAGAGCCTAAGAAGTACAAGAAGGCTTGGACCATCTATACCCTTCGGACTGGTCCAGGAGGAAGTAAAATTGTTGTAGTGGTGACACCTCCCCTAGATGTAGAAGCGGTAGCCATAAGGGTCAAAGATTACATAGTTACAGAAGTTCCTCTAGGGAGGAGAGATAAACATGGCAAATTAGATCTATTGAAAGAAGATACCTGAGCAGTTGAGGCCCGGTATGACAAACAAGCACAGAAGCTAAAGGAGGAAAGAGAAAAGAATGAAAATATCCTTAGGATTCTTGTAGAACTGACACAACCACTGGCTGAGATCCATCTGGGAGCCTCCACCTCTGGAACACCGCTCCCATAGGGTGATGTGGATGCTCTAAGGGCCATGAAGAAGAAGGCATAGGCTATGGATGGGTGGGTTCCTGAGAAAATCATAGTCGTAAGGTAGTTCCTGGCAGTGACACTTCTAGACCTTTATTAGGACAACAACCTCATGGACCAGGTGAATGACATTGTCATCTTATGGGAGAAAGATATAGAAAAATATGAGGAGTAGAGGTCCAAACTAGAAGAGGTAATGAACTTTGGGGAGGAATTCATTAGAGAGAGAATAATTTTGGGAGAAGAACCCTTTGGGTTCCTTCGGGTCCAGCACTTTAGAGTTGGCCTCAAAATTGAGGTGAGAAAGCAACTGGTAGCGCCCCTAAAGAATAGAATCCTGGAAGTCTAGAATTCTTTGGATTTATACACAGCATTTGTAACAAGGGTTTCACAAGTCGATCCCTTCACTACTGAGACTTGTGCCCCAAAAGATTTTGTACTAAGAAAATTTGATGAGCTAATAGAGTCCTGGTACCATTCTTCCAGAGATTTTGATGGAGGGAAAATGTTAAGATTAACCAAGATGATGCTCCGGGCTCATGACGCAGTAAACGTGGCTGCAAAACTCAAGGAAGGGGCCGGAGATGTTGACAAATAATTTGGGGTTGTCAACGACTGATGGGTCTACATCAAGGACGTAGATGAAGATGGAATTAGCAAGATTCTGGAGGCCTTTAAATAGAACAAGGAACCACAAATTTCTCTAGACTCTAGATATTTTTACCAGCAGGGTGCAGTTTTGATGATTCATTATTCTTTGAGTGTAAGCTCCAAGACTCTAGAATTCTAGGTCCACATTTTTGCATTCATTTATACTGATCCTCGTCCAGGTTCCTCAAAGCCAACCGACCATTGTCGAGGAATTAATAAGGGGGTTAGAAGGTGGGTGATCTCGATAAGGCATGTAAGATAGAAGAGATGGCTCTAATAGGTGCCACTCCAACATTAACTCCCTAGTGCACATCAAAGATAGTGAGACACAATTCTCATTTATGAGGCATGTAGCCCTGGATACCGGGACAATCATATTTCTTCTATAAATACCCCAACACTCTTCTCTATGTTGATTCTTCAAGATTTCTCCTCTTATCTTCTTCTTTCTCTTCAGACCTCTGCACTTTTCAAGGTGATTGCAAGTGGTGCAAGTAGTACTAGCCACAAGATAATGTATTCTATTTTTTGAGTGTATAGTTAGATTAGGTTAGTTTTAGGTCAAACTTTGTGTATAAATAAGAAGTCCTACGACATAACAAGGGTTGGCAAAATTGATGATTTTGCAGTCCAGCAACTAATAGAAGGTAGCTTTTCATTTTCAGTTGTTCTCAGGAGCTCAATGCTTAGTTGTTCTTAGTAGTTTAGAATGCTCCCTTGGAGCCATGGATGTATTCACCAGTGATGCTAGAACATTTTTGAGTTAATGAAAGAAGAAGGAACATCTTATAGCCATGTATTGTGTTGTTCTGATCTCTAGAATTAGCAAACAATATCTTTTGTGCAGTATGTTTTCTTATGTCCTCTGCTCCTATGTTTTAGTTTAGATTAATGAACTAATCTCTTCTTGCTACTGAATGCATTTGAATCACTGGTTCTTTATGTATTTTGTATTTAGTCTATTTTCTTACATTGGAGCATTGTTTGATGTTTGAATATTTATTGTATAACTATAGGTAGAAGTCTGTATCTAACCTTGATCGATCTTTTTGAAGTTTATTTGATAATCCAAATGCTTGTAGGAAACCCCATCCCATTTGAAATCCCTGAGAAGATTAGTAAAAACTAGCTATCCCCTCACACAATAGTCACCTTGCCAACTTAGCGCCCCTGCACCATCAAGATCCAACTACCAGGTGCTTGGAGGCTAGGAGAATTTATTCTCCTGAAAACCTCTTCAGGTAAAGTTGGTTGGTACCCCAGTACCAGGTGAAAACTTTACCTCTATTGGCGGAGCCAGTCACAAAGTCCCATTAATAGAAACTAGCACTAGAAGGAGGGCATGAGCTCATCTCCCTCAAAATATTTCATTTTTACACTGCCTGGGGTTCCCCAAGAAGTAGTTTTAGGAACTGGACTTTCCATGGAATAGGTTCATCTTCACCCTTAAGTTTTGATAGAATCCTTCAATTAGCCTCGAATCCCAGAGAGTTTGTAGAACTCATACCTCCCATTTGAAAGAGTAGTACCGAACAAACCAAGCAGCCAACCAATTTTATCTGGGGATTTACCACACATTAGAATACCCAAATCCCCTAGATAATCCTAGGAACCAATGTTCAACCCAGCCAAAATCAAATAGTCCCAATGGCTACTTACTTCAGTAATACCAGGTTGCCAATGGGGCAATTCCTCGATGCTACCAAAGATCTTCCTCTGCATCCGAAGAAGATATGCCCCAAATATGAGAATCTATGCCCACGAACTATAGAAGAACACCTCTAGGCCTACAAGGATGCCATGAACCGACACCAGATACAATATCAAGATGTTGTAACTCAGATGTTCCCTCTATCCTTAGGAGAGAATGAGTTAAACTGGTACCTAAAATTTCCCACTAACTCCATCAACAGATGGAAAGATATGGAAGATGCCTTCCTAACAACCTTCCACATTCACATGGACCCAACATGGTCCCATAGCCATTTTATCTCCATTAGGAAGGAACTAGATGAACCCCTTGCCACATTCAACCATCAGTTCCAATGTGCCTTGAAGCAATGCATAGGTCCCTTCATCTCGCCCACTGACATAACCATCCAGACATACTTGAAGGCCTTGGACCCCATTGTTACCACTCTCCTTTGGAGAACCACTGCCACCAATGACTAGGATACTTTGGTGAAAGAGTACAACTTAGCCCTAGAGTTGTCCTATAGTTTGATCAAAGCTCCCGACAAGATTTGACAGAGCCTACCATTCAACATGATACCTAGTGGAACTCCTTACGCCTGGGGATACAACCCCAATATGTTTACCCATCTCAAGCCTAGACAATACCAGGTCTGGAATATGTTCCTTGGAACTAGCTATAGAAAATAGAATAGCCCTTGACACAACCCTCTCAAGTACCTTTCTTCCAGTCATCTGTGATCAAAGGATTTATGTCCTTGACTTTGGGAGCTGCTGCCACTTTCTCTAAGAATTCACCACAACAATTGTCACACTATGACACAACTACCCAGCTATTTGCCGAGGTTGAATCCCTCTAGCGATTGGTGTCCTCCCTAACAACAGACATGGGACAGCTGAAGGTGGGGCCTTCTCCACCCCACAACTCCAATTCCCATAGGGGGAATGTTTTCTCTGGACAATGAAACACCAATGCTAGAGGTCAATCTAAAACAACGGGCATCAGCCCACCAACAACAATGGAACAATAATGAAAATATCAGAGGCCCTCCTTCAAATCAAAACACTACTCAGGGTGGTGCTGGACCTAGTCATTCTACACAGCTTTCAAAATTCCACCTCCTAACCACATGGTGTAGATTACATGACATCATCTCTCATTCTGAGGTGAATTGTGCCACACTAGAGAAGATCATCATGATCTCCTAGTCAGATAGACAATAACCCATCAATCCTACTCCCCCAAAATCATCCTCATTAGAGCCCCCTCACACTACCTTCACATGTGAGACCATCTTCTTTGGGACAGACAAAGAGGACGAAGAAGAACCCAAATTGTAGGGGTTATTTGATGAATCCATCCCGGCCTTTAAGGCCAATGCCTTCACCAGCCTGTGGACTCCCTACAACACTTCAAGTTAGGCTAGAAAAGGGCCATCTTACACATCAACACCTCCCAAGAATACCCCCCAAGATAACACAAATGATCAATCCTTCCCGCCAAAAGGACTTGGCCCTAACCACGCCAGGAATCTGGCCAAGGGAAACCAACTCTACCTAGGGGCAGTTTGATATCACTAAGGCGTTAGAGAGCACCACCACCTCTATGACCTTGATGGAGGTTTTTCTAAAATGTCCTGAGAAAAAGAAATCCCTTCTAAAGATATTGGGAAAACTGAAAGTCATTAGTCATCCACCAAAGACTATCACATTTGACGATGCCAACTCAGCTATCTTTCAGGGAAATACAAAGGATCCTCCCTTCCTACTAGGCTTGAACATTCAAGGGGATACTTTACAACTATCTAGTGGATTCTTGTGCTTTGGGTAACATCATGCCCTTATCTATATGCCAGAAGCTCAGACTCACTCCCAATCCATCCAAAGGTGCAGCAGTCCAATTGGATAAAAGTACTGTAAAAATGGTTAGTGAGCTAAAAAATGTCTAGAGTCAGCTCATCCAAGACCCCCAAATATGGAGCACAATAGACATCTAAGTGGTGGACATCCCTGAAAATTATGAGATGTTATTAATTCAGAATTGGTCAAAGGCCCTTAATGGGTATTTCTCTACGGACTTCTCCCACTTGTGGCTCCCCTAGAAGGGGAAATCAAATCAAATATGGCTAGAGAGTGAACCCAGAATGAAATAGGCCCTCACCAAAGTTGGGAGGGTAAATGAAGTCCTTTTCTCTGAATCCTCCCCTAGGGTGTACCGAACACAATAAATCCTAACCTTTGATTTCATCCCTAGGGAGGATCCTATAATCTCCCAGAGAATTCAGGATCTGGATGAAAAATTGAAGTGTGAGGTAGACTCACAAGGTAGTATGACAACTCTGGCCACTCTCTTGTCTAGCACTTCATGCCAGGTACACTACCAAAAACACTCTAAACTCAAGTGTGAGCCTTACATTGCCACCGTTACCCACTACATCACAAACCTTTGAGCAAAAGAACATAAAGTTGAATACCCTGGACCAAGTAATCTACCCAGCGGTATACTAGAAGTGTCGCTTGCCTAGGGATTCAAACTTGAGGATCCTCAGGAGGAAAGTCTCATCCATACACCATCAGAGTTGGAGGAATCACCTCCCAAACCTCCCAAAACCAATCCAAATGCCACTTCACCCTCCCAGCCCTAGAAAATGAACAAAAATTTATGGATCCTAAAGTTTGATAGATCCTGGTCCAAACAAGGTTGTGGGGCCAGAGTGGAACTAATCAACCCGTAGGGGAAATCCTTCCTCACATCTTACAAGTTACAGTTAAACTACACCAATAATGTCACAGAGTATGAGGCCTTGGTCCTCAGACTCTTGTTCACATTAAGAAAATGGATCACCCACCCCCAGGCAATGGGTGATTTAGAGTTGATTGTAAAACAGGTCTGGAGCCAATACACATATCATGAAAAAAGATTGGCCACATACCACAATCAAGCATGGAGCCTAATTGAATACTTTGATACTTTTGGCATCAAACTCATTCCATAGAAACATATCTATGTTTTGGATTCCCTTACTGTGTCTGGCAGCACCCTTGAGCCGATGGCTGGCTCCCAGCTCCAGAAGTTTTCTATTAAAATGGTCCTTGCCCCGTCCATCCTGGATAATATCACCCACTTTCAGGTTTTTGAGGATGACCAACATATTCTGGCCTTCATGGCCAATGTTGGCATCTTCAAGGATCAGATAGTCGAAGAAATTGATCATGATGATACTAGGCAAGGTGAAGAAGAAGACGAGATCATCAACCTACCCACCAACACCATCCCTAAGGGGATGGTAGCTTTAGAAAAAATATTTGATTCAGACCCCTGGGGCCAAGATAAGATATCATCCTCCTTTGAGGGAGGAAAATTTGAAAAAAAACATCGGTAAGGCTGATGAAGAAAAACTAGTTCACATTGGTACCTCCTTCTCCCCAGAGGAAAAGGAGAAGATTATCGCGGTTCTCTGAGAATACATTGACATTATTTCTTGGGGGTATGAGGATCTTAAAACCTATGACACATTCATCATGACTCATACCATCCCCCTAAAACTAGATTCCAAACCCTTCTGGAAAAAAAAGAGGTTGGTAAACCCATTGATCAAACCTCTAATCCATCATGAGGTTCATAAATTACTGTCAGCCTAGATTATCTTTCCTATCCAGCACACAACATGGGTTGCCAACCTTGTCCTTATGCGCAAGAAGAACAGTGAGATCCACCTATGTGTGGATTTTTGCAATTTAAACAAGGCATCCAAGAAGGATAATCACCCTCTCCTGTTGCTAGACGAGGTGCTACAAATTCTTAATAGCTCCCAAATGATGTCCTTCCTAGATGGGTACTCCAGATATAACCAGGTTATGGTTAATTTTGAGGATAGAATGAAAATGCCGTTCACCACCAAGTGGGGAAAGTTTGCATATCAGAGAATGCCCTTTGGTCTAATTTACGCAGGGGTCACTTTTTAAGAGGCCATGGACATTGCGTTCAAAGGCCTATTCAATAAGTGCATAATCATCTATATGGATGATTTAATAGTGTTTTCCTGGGACAAGTGTGATCACTCCACCCACCTTGCTTAGATCTACAAGAGATGTCGCCAGTATGGTATTTCCCTCAAACCCAAGAAATTCATATTCAGGGTCACTGAAGGGAAACTGCTTGGGCATATATTCTCTGAGAAGGAAATATCCATAGACCCTAAGAGAGTTGAAGCACTACTGAATTTGCAAATTCCCGACAGTAAAAAGGAAATGAGATCTTTCTTTGAAAAGATAAATTTTGTCTGGCGGTTCATAACTAGATTCATTGAGATCGTCAAACCACTCAATGACATGATGAAGAAAGATACCAAGATAGAGTGGAGCCCTGAAGCAAAGTGAGTTTTTTCTTAGTTCAAGAAAACTATAGTGGAGGCACCAGTCCTGGAAAGTCTAGACTATTCCCTCTAGTTCCATATCTATTCCTTCACATCACCGCATTCCGCAGCTATAGTGTTAACCTAGAATTTTGAGGGGGAAGAGTGGCCCATTGCTTTCATGAGCTCCCCCTTTAAAAATGTTGAGGTCTGATATACACCCTTTAAAAAACAAGCCTTTGCTCTAGTCCAGGCCATGAAGAAATTCCTGCACTATATTCTCTCGAGCAAAGTGCATGCTATCATTCCTGACCGGGTTGTTAAATCTTTACTACTGCAAAGTGAACTAGGAAAATTTCAGGGGAAATGGATGGCCATCCTCCAAGAATATGATCTCAAGATGCAACCAATGAAGATAATCTGAGGCCAAGGGCTATGTAGAGCGATGGCAGAAGTAACTCCAAACATTGAATGTCAAACTTACACTATGGATTCCATCACTCAGGATCTATGGTATACCAATCTGGTATACCTATTGCTCAATAACAGATGATCAGAGGGGTTTCCCCCCAACAAATGTCATGCCCTATGACTAAAAAGTGCATAGTTCATGATAAAAAATGGAACACTTTTCCACGGGAATTTTGAAGGAATTTACCTCTAGTAAATAGATAGGGACCAAGCTGCCAAAATGATAGAGGAATTCCATGGGCAGTTTGCAACTAGGCATGGCTCAGCTGATGCCACTGCTCACCAGATTCTCTGGGCTGAATATTACTAGCCCTTAATCTTCAAAGACGTCTACACTCATGTAAGGAAGTGCCACACTTGCCAAACAATATCCCATCATGAGTGGAAAAAGACCATGCCTTTGTAGTTAGTCTTTGAAGTTAGACCCTTCGCCCAATGGGTGTTCAATTTTATCGAGGAAATCAACCCCAACTCATCTGCCAACCACTAGTATATTTTCACTATGACCAATTATTATACCTGTCAATTTGAGGCAATTCCATGTAAAAACAACACGGTTGATGTAGTTATGAAATTCTTGGAAGAAAACATAGTCACTAGATTCAAAATGCCTTTCGCTATAGTGTGTGAAAATGGTCTAGCATTTTCTTCAGTGTAGCTATTAGAATGGACCTATTAGAGGAAGATCACCTTGAAGTTCTCTAGCAACTATTATCCCCAGGGTAATGGTCTTCCTGAGTCTACCAATAAAAAATTTCTAGAGGTAATCAAACATTTGCTAGAGAAAAATCCCCAGGACTAGCACCAAAAACTTAGATTCACCCTTTGGGTAGATTGTATCACAATCAAGGTAGCCCTAGGGACTTCCCCATTTCACTTGGTTTATGGCCAGAATCCTGTGTTCCCCATCGACTTACAAATCCTAATTTTACAATACATGCAGGAATTCAATGCCTGGGACAACATCATGGAAGTTCAACTTTTGAACTTGGTGAGAATGGAGGAACAAAGAGACATGACACTGGAACATTTTGCACATCATCAATTAGTCATTAAATGATGGTTCAATTGGAGAGCCCAATACAAAGCCTTTCGAGTTTCGGATCTAGTCCTTTTGTGGGACAAGGCCTGGGAAAAGAAAGGAAAGCACACCAAATTCCAAAGGCTCTAGCTCAGACCATACCTGATCTCAGAGATCTGTGGGGATAATACTTATTGTCTCAATACCATGACCAAAGAATTCATTCCATTTCCCATCAATAGACAGTTCCTCAAGCATTACTTTGAATGAGACAGGATGTAAGTTGCCCAAAGTTGTATTGTGTGTAAATATGTTTCCCCGCCTGTAAATATGTTCTTTCCCGACACTCCTTGGGAGTTCATGTCCTTGTAAATAGTTGTTGGTGGTCCTCTGGGGCCATCTTCTCTCCTTTTTCTTCACTATCTTTTGTTTTCTTTGTGTCTCTTATTTTTTGGGCTTCCAGCATGTTTCCTTTTTCTTGTAGACAGGTATGCTTCGCATGACATCTAGTCCCTGGAATGGTGCCTTGTGCATTTTTCTTAGTCTAAAATCTATTGATAGCAGGGTGGAATTTTTCTGCACTCTAGAGTTATTTTATGCATATAGTAAAATGTTATTGGTAATCTTCATTAGATTGACATCTTGAAAGTCTTGACATCAGTTAATAGAAAATCTATGAAGCAAGTAATCGTATGATCCTTGAGAGAAGATCAGTGGTACTAGTTATTGGCCACGTCCAAAAATTAGAAGAATATCCCAGGTCTGGAATGTCTCTCCTAATCAGAAAATTAAAATGGATGGCAAGGTGAAAGAAGTACCACCATAAAAATTAGCTAAGCTTAAGATTAACGGTGAAAGAAGTACCGCCTTCCGCATCTTCAAAAGAAAAGAAAGAAAACTAAAGAATAGATAATTCTAGTATCTGAGGGATCATGCAATATAAAGTGATTTTGGTCTAATATACTCAGCGCCCTCTCTCTGCTTCTCCTAGAAGTGATTGACTTAATTTTCTTCCAAATCACACACTTGGCGACAGACAAAAGATTGAAGGATTAGATCAATGATGAGTCAGATTTTATTAGACGCCTCGCACCTTGGAGGTAGAGTACTTCAAGTAAAGGTAAGTTTTAGTTTTTTCCAACCAGAGATTCTATAATTCTCAAATACATTAAGGCATTCATCCCAGTGAGTCTCCATTTGTTATGCCCTGCATACCCGTCCCTACATTTTGTTGGCAAAATGTCAGGTTCCCCTTTTTGCTTTTGCCTTGTGTCTTTTTATTTGGTTTTCTTCTGGCCTTTGCCTCTGTGGGGTCATTGTTTTCTTTTTTTTTTGGTTTCTCTCCCTCCAGGACCCGGTCCTAAAGTGTTTTTTTTCTTTGTGCCAGCCGGATTCCAAACTCTGAGATTCTTTGCCATTACTTCCTCTTTTGTTAGAGGGTGTGGTTGCATGGGATCCCCGGGCCCAGAGTCCGGAGGTTTTCCTTTTTCTTGGGACTTGTGGAAGAAAGCAGTGTGTTTTCACCTAAGGGTATAAATGCAATTTCACTTGTCATTTTCACATTTACCATGAACAAATTACCCTAAGAGATTAAGAGAGATTAAGAGCCAATCTGTGTTAAGTGTGATTGGCTTTGGGTGTTTAGCAGTTTAAGATTGTGCATGCTTTAGCTTTCCTGTAGGGTTTTCAGTGTTCGTAGTCCATGAAGCTTTCTATTTTTCAGAGCACCTCCCATGTTCCTCCCACATTTCCTAGTGTCTAAGGTAGGTCCTTTTGGTTCTCTCTCCGTTTTGTTTGTTTTGCTTTGTTCTTTCCTTTTTGGTTTTTCTCTTTTTATTTTGTTTGTTTTTTTGTCTTTTGGTTCGTTGTCACCTCCTATTGGTGGGATGGCTCCGTAGGAAGGTCATCCACCTTCCTTGTGCTATATTTTGTTTGTGTTAGTGTAAATCCCTATAAATAGTGTAAATATTTTTAAATTCTGTAAGTAGTTGTAATTTCTCTGTAAATTGTTGTAATTTCGCTGTAAATTATTAATAGTCTGTAGGATAGGGTCATTTCCTGTAACTCTTGTCATTCTTTAGCTTCCTATGCAAATTGGGTATGTATATTTTCATATACGACACCTCCTATGGTGAGCTTGCCATGCTCTCCACATTGTTGAACCCAAGTTTTTAGCTCACCCACCTGGTTTCAACCTGATTCAAACTCGGCACCTTGCTTGGTTGAAACATGGCAATTTTCTCTCTCCTCTATTGTTTCAGCATGGATGGCGGGATTAAATTCCCCCATGTATGAGCATTCAAAACCATCCCATCTGGCATTCAATTCATACATTCCTAGACATCTGTCACCTTTAATGCCATTACACCGCTTATTGTGTGACCACGTGAAAAACCCACGTCAGCCCAGTACAGCTCACTACCTGGTCACTTCAATAATAGTTAGTTTTTGGGTTTTGGGTGCTGAGAAGTCCTTAGGCCTTCATCACATTGTCACATATACAAGTATTCCCGGAACCCCCAGGTGTCGATCAAATTCCAAGTAAATTGTTGATTGTTATTGTTATCATTTTAGTTGCACTAAATTGATAATTTGACTAAGTGTTTTGCTTTGATATTTGAACTTGCTAAAGTTGCTCTTTTGAATTTCATAATGTTGTAAAGTTCAGAAAAAGGGAATATATGTATAGTAAAGAATGGAAAACATCAAGACAGCAAACTTAAGATGCATTTATTTCAGTTTTGAGCAAAGTAATATTCAGATTTTGAGATCAACAGTAAATAGAAAACAATTGTTTGCATTTCAGAAAATGAAAGTACAATTTTCAGGTTTCCCACACAAGCAGTGGCTGCTATAAAAAAAATGAATAAGAGAAGTACATTTCAAAGGTACAAATGATAAACCACACACCCTGTGGCTTTAGGTATTGATGTATGCATGCACTTTCAATTTAATGAATTGAATAAAGAAGTAAATGTAGAGAGTAAAGAATAGTTACATTCTGGAAATGCAAATAAGGAGAGAAGGAAGAGTGATAAAATGGGTCAGTTCATATGAACTGAGCAATGAAGGAAAAATAAGCTGTCTAATTCTCTACTTGATCACATTTCAAAGTCATAAAGCTGCAAGAAGGAAGGATCATATCACAGACACATTTTGTTTTCCTAACATCATTTGTTCCATGTGCAGATACAGGTTCAGAAGACTAAGTAGGTCATTGAAAGGACGTGCATACACTACGCGCACGAAAATTTCTGACCGAAGCTATGTAGAGACGAAGACATAAAGATCAGTGTACAAGAGGAGGTTGTCGAGGGGGCATGCATACATTACAGGCATGGGACCTTTCAGCTAAATCATGGAGTTATAGTAGGCAGGCTGTTGAAGGGACATGACTATCGTCATGAAACCTTCCAACCAACATATCAAGGTTTCAAAGGTTACAAGGTTTTATTTTTCATAATGGAATGGAACGAGTAAAAATAAAAATAAAATGATATTTATGACGGGAATACCACTTATGGGAGTCACGAGCCCGTGCTTGAACCCCATAAGTGATGGTTCAATATGCTGAGAAAAGTGAGAGGCTAATTATTAAAGACAGATTTAGCATCAAGGAGAATTGTGTACGGTGAACAAAGCTACAGAATACAAGCTAAACAAAAAATGTGAAACTGGAACAAGGTATGCATGGCTAACAATGGAATATCATATAAAGTTTCTTTGAAAGCAAAGACATACAGAGGTTTTAGAAGACAAAGTAAATGATGCTAATGTTGTTACAGGTTAGAGTACATATGTGAGATGCTTAACTATCTTGTCATCAAAGATTGAAAATCATACACAGATATCTATTTTATAACAGTAGGCATATACAGGATAAAATATTAGTGTTGCTGTTATAAAGGATGAGTGTGCTCAAAATAAATATAGTACAAAAGAATTAACTTTCAATATAGAGATAACATCCTACAGAAAATGAGATTACATGCTACAGGGATCAAGTTGTTTGCAACAGAAAGGTAGTATTTCCAGCTTCAATATGAGTTAATATTAAACAAAACCTCTAAAATTTACCATGAGTATTCTAGAGTTACAGTGCATGCTAGTAGATAAGTACAATTAACAGTGATAGCATATAATATTGTGAAGTACAAATTTAATAAATCAATTCATTGGTCAACGTCAAATATTGTTATGAAGACTTATTTTTTAAAGAAGGGCCAATTAGCCTTTTTATTCAGCTACAACAATGGGAAATATGAGATTCAATTCTCTCTAGTTGGTTATAAGGCAGCAACAATTATGATGTTGGGGCAGTAAGTGTTGTGTTTCAATGACAGATTTTAACAATGGATATTTATGAAAAGAACTGATGAATAGAGAAATCATTGTTACTATGAAGTGATATCAGAGGTTCCTAGATAGCAATTTCAATGAGAATAACAATAGGTAACAAATTAGAGATTGAATGAGTAATCAATAGTGCAAGGGTATGGCATTAAGGGAACAGAATTACATATCAATGGTAAGTTCAGTATGCATGATGTATTTCAAAGTAAAATAGTGTTTCTGTTATGTTTCAATCTGGTTTGGTTTTACAAAAGTGATACATCATTTCAAGTCAAAGTAGTACATGTATAAGTTTATTCATTGATTCATATCAAACAGACATTTAGATTCTAAGTGCTATGTACTGTTGTTTTGAAAAATTGAAGTACAGAAAATGGCCTTGAGTTTATGCAGGAAAAAAAAAAGTAAGTATGACAACAACTCTCTCATACAATATTTTGAGTATTTCTTTAAAAGACTTGCAGGCAAAAGGGAGATAACAAAGAAGGAAAACCCAGAAGCCTAAGAAAGCACAACATGTTTACAGATTTGTACTTATTGGAAAATGCAAAGAAGAGTCCATTAAAAATGGCGTAACCATGAAAGCCACTGTGCCAAATTAGAACAAGAAAAGAAAGCAAGAACACTTCAACATTCAAGTGTAAGAGCAGTTTTTATCGCCAGAATAGATTATTATAAATGAAGATCTTAAGCAGAGATATACTTTCAAAAACCAAATCAATGACAAGAGGGTTTCATAAAAAAAATAAAAAAATAGATAATACTTATCTATAGATATGGTGAGAGCCAAGGGGAAAAAGATAGTGGAAATCCGCCAACATTGCCCAAGTTCAGCATTCACGCAAAGAAACTGAGGTCATGTCATTTATAATCAGCTCCTCCATGACAATGACAGCAGCAAATGACTTCCAAACAAGATAAACTGTGGTAAGAATTCGAGATTACAGCCAGAAGTTCAAAATACAGAGACCAAATTCATGTCAGCAGCATAGCACCTAGGGTTTCTTCCTCTTCCAGATAATATGTGGAAAGGAAAAATGCTAAAGTAAAGATGCAATGAGATAGAATAGGGATGCCTTTGCTGTTCTTCATAAAATTTGGTGTCCGTGAGGAGACTGCGGCATACGGATGCCATTCCCAGTATTCCACGTACACAAACTCACATGGCCTTGTTTACATAAGATGATATATGTATAGAACAGGTCATGTCGACCATTTTAGATGTTATCACTTAGGATATATTTTTTTTATATATTAGGTTTTAGATTTTATTTATATTTTTCTTGTTTAAATTTCACTTTTAATCATGTATGTCATGGTTTAATAATATTATTATATTAAAATAGATAATTTTATTATCTATTTCAATTTAATAATATTATATTATGATATGCATGGTTAAAGGTGAAATTTGATGTTATGAGTATTATATTTAATATTAAATAAATATATTCATACTTAACATTAATATATTAAATAGAATTTTTATCTAATTCTATTTTTACATGTTAAGTATAAATATAAATAAATATATTCATACTTTAACATTAATATATTAAATAGAATTTTTTTCTAATTCTATTTTAACATGTTATATAAATATATTTATTTATTAAATATTAAATATGATAGTTATAGTTTAGAAAAATATAAATTTAATCTTTTACAAAATATTTTAGCAAATAAATATATGGCTAAAGTGGACCTTGAGATCATCATTTGATCAAGGAGGGATTCTTTCAGTTCTCTTCAGTTCTGAGGCAGATTGGAGGTTGTTGTTGGCATCTTGGAGTCATGTTGAGTTTGGTTTTGAGTTCTCTTTCATAGAGTATTAGCTAAGAGGACTTTTTGAGCAGTTCACTATTGGTTTCTGACAGTTGAGATCACTTTTTGATGGCTTTTTTTTTCATATCCAACCCCTCACATATTTGCATGTTTTTGGGAGTTAAAAGGAAATTTAGGGAGCAGTTTGAGTTAAGTTTTAGTGACACTTGGCTTGGAGGGTCTCTTTCAGCAGTTAGACTTCAGTTTGTGACAGTTTGAGACCTCTTTTTGAGGATTTTTTTCATGCACTTGACCCATGGAGATCAAAGGACTATATCTTGTGCTTTGACCTCATTATTCGGGATCTTCTTTTGGCCTCACTTGTTTTGCATGTCACAAACTTGAGAGAGAATTGTAAGGCATTGTAGCAGAGATTTGTTCCAACATTGATATATAGAGATACATGTTCCTTCCCATTGGTTTTGAGGTGTGATATTGTGAGTTTTGATGCTTTGATGTTGTGTTAGCCTTCATTTTAAGTTGCATTCCTTACTACATTTGAGAATCTTGATACATTTAATTGCAGGTCTATTGTTTGTGTTCTAAATTTTTGCATTGATTTGGTGAAGCATTGTTTCCTTACCTCTGCAAAATATTTCAGATCCGTACATAGAAACACTTTTGTAGTTAGGTGATTGTCTGGGTATTGAGAACCATAGTTATTTCTTGAAATCTATGCTGAATTGATTCAAGTTACAAATCAGATTTGGTGTATCACCTTTATAGTTATAGGGTTCATTAGGTCATTTCTTTCCCCTTTTCCTTATATACAGCAATTTTGTGCAAGTGATATTCCAAACCTAAAAGGAACTGGCCTAGAATCTGAAGATTCATTCTCAACCCCATCAAAGGGAATGCTTCCATGTTTTGACAGGATAGCTAGATTCCATATCAAGCTATTGGCACAATCCTGATTGACAACAGTTATATTTCCAGATTTGTATGCAAGCTAACATCTTTTTGACAACAGGTGCAAAATGGTGGTGAACTCTCTGGAGTCCATAAAATTTCTTTATATTTTATCACATGTATTAATGGTTGTCTATTATTTTTGGTTGCAAATCACCCAACAAACAATGTCTGAAGTAACAACTCCTCTTGGAAGTCTGGAGCTCCCGACCACCTCCACCCAGGTGGCCACTAAGACAAAGGCAGAGAAAATGTTGGCAAAGCTCCTATTAACATCCAAATACCTGAGGGATGGTGTCCTTGTGGGATCCAAAGTGGATTCCAAACTTTAGGATATTACCAACACAGAGGTCAGATCATGGGCAGAACTACAGGGCCTTATCTGGGTTATGTACCAACAATGATCTATCGGGGATAGCATGGCAAAGAATGTGGCCGCCTCTGACATTATCAAAGTTGCCTATTTCTCCTGCTTAGTACAAGCACTAGAACTGATTCTCTCCCTGGAAAAGCACTACAATGCACCCAACTAAGTTATTTTTATTATTGCTTCCCTCCCACTAAATTACCTAGCAACCATAGTAACTCTTGATGCTGCCACCTTTGCTTTGGGACTGGGGATTCCCCAGTTCAGAAATTCTACTGTCATTTCCTGGTCCGCATCATTGAAAGAGTTTGAGAAAGTTCTACATCTTTCCTAGAAGCACCTCAATTCTCATTGGTTAAAGTTCCCAAGGAAGGACTACAAGAAAATGAAGCTGGGGATCCCCAACAGACATTTCAAGGAATGTGTACAAGAAGGGATCATCTTTTTATGCAGGCTCTTCGGGGAACCCCATGCCAGAGATTTTTTGGCATGGATGTATTATTTTCTACACTACATCACTACTCATGAATAGACCTTTGACTGGGCAACTTTTATCACCAACCATGTGGACTTTCAGCTAAACAATGTCAGTCGGACACCAAAGTTCCACATGACTTCTTATGTATTATGGGCACTTGTACAATAGAGACCCACACTCTAGGATTTACAAATAGTGGGCATCCTTGGGAACAAGCCCATCTAGAATGATCCATGGGATCATTATCCCCAGATTCAATGGGAGGCCATCTTCCCCAATTTTCGCCAGGTAAATGATACCTTCATTTACAACAACATTTTGACACTCGCGATTTTGAGTACCAACTGTCCAAGGAAGAAATGACCTTGGTGGGTTCTTAGGGTAATTATTTTATTCAATTTCAACAAAATTATTACATTCAGGTGACCAGATTCTTTGGAAAGCCCTACCTACTCCCCAAATAATGTGGGGATAGGATTATTCTTTTGGAGTTCTGCAGGAAAATCCTGGAACTTCACGCATTCTATGCATTGAAGAAGGTTACCTCCATCTTGTTCTTAGTCACTTGCAGGAACTACTCTTGAAGTCTTATAATGGCCAAAGAGGCTGATAATGAGTTGAAGAGTCTGGGACTGGCTGAGTTCCACTTGGCAAGGAACAATTTTGACCCACTCGACAAGATAAGCGCAGCACTGCCCCGTGCGTCCACACCACATGAGCCTCACATTGAGGATTTTTGGGTAGATTGCCAAGATGATTTCAACCTTCAGGGTCAAAAATACTCAAGGATGACTAAAGGGATGATGAAGAGCCTCAGCCTTTGGACATTTCCAAAATATTTTTTAGATAGTGGGTCTTTAGAGGACCCGTCAAACAAGGCACAGGGGATCAACAAGATGGATCTCCCTTCGGTGGATTGGGACACCCCAGATATTTTGACAATTGAGGATGTTACCCAGGGAATCATATAGCACATCCATGATTAATTTGCACAAGTGTGCAAGAAAAACACCCGCTAGGGTCCATTTCGACCTCCAGAGTGGCGGGGCTGAGCAAAGACAAGGGAAAGAAAAAGAGAGAACCCCAGCCCAGGTTCTGCCCCCAGATTCACTCCCCATTTTGGATAAAATTCACACTCAGCTCAAGGTATCCCACTAACTGAGTCAAACATTGAGTGCCCAACTTTCTCTCGGTCTTCTGGTTACTCTAGTAGGATCTACCCTCCTGGCAAGATCCCCTTCACTGGCGGCACTCATGAGCTAGTGGACAGAGGTCGAGGATGAAATTGTAGCTATTTTGTATGTCAGTGCCCCACTATAGATAAGAAGGAAGAAGAAAATGGTGGATCATCCCCAACCAAGCATAGATGCAGTTCCCAAGATGCCAAACATTCCCCAAGTGGAACTCATCCCTTCTTCTCCTGAACTGGAGGATCCTCCAGCAGTCTCCCCTCCCCATGATAATTTTGATGACCTCTTCCAAATGGAAGACTTGGTGAACTTATAGGCTGATGTGGTGAGAGTGGTGGAGGAGATCGATGTGCAAGAAGAAGTGGCCCCAAAAAAGGAGTTTTGGGAGTAGGAACAAGAAGAAGGATAAGAAAATCCACAAGATGTGGAAGAAACACGAGTCCCGAGGAATAAGATAGAACTGAGGAAAAAACAAGATGAGAAGCCAACAATGGGTGGGGAACATGGACCTTTGGGAGAAATCATATCTCCATTTTTCATGCACCAAATGCCTCTAATTACTCTGGGTGATCAAAGGCCCCAGAGTGTGACATTCGATGAGGTGATCTCTGCGGCCCAACAGTCAGATCTAGGATAGACACTTCTGGCCTCCCCAAAAGATGTGCCCTTGGAGAAGAATGTCTTGGCATATGGCTCCAAGGAAGAAAAACAGCAACAAGATGAAGGGGATAACCCTAGAAATGTGGATATTGAGACCATAGATGCTGGAGAAGGGGGAAATCCCAAAGATAAAAATGTAGATGCCACCAAGGTGGAAGACACCAGAAACCTTGGGAAGCAAGAAAAGGAGTCTGATGTGACTATGGATACAAGGGAAACACCACAGAGCCCCAAAGAAGACCCCAATGCCCAGGCCTTAGCAGCAAGACCGCCCTAGCCACCACAATGGTTGGTAGAATCCAAAAAAAGAAAGGCCTCAATGGTAGCATGTGCCCCTCTCTCCCTGGCTGAAATGACAGCCCAGAACCAAGAGATTAAGAAGCCCAAGAAGGCCTAGACCATCCATACCCTTCAGACCGGTCTGGGAGGAAGTACTGTCACAATAGTGGTGATGCCTCCCCCAGATGTAGAAGTGGTAGACGTAAGGGCCAAATATTACATAGTTAGAGAATTTCCTCTGGGGAGGAGAGATAAACAAGGCAAATTGGATCTGTTGAAAGAAGCTACCCAAGAAGTTGAGGCCTAGTACAACAAATAGGCACTAAAGCTGAAGGAGGAAAGAGAAAAGAATGAAAATATCCTTGAGCTTCTCTTAAAACTGACACAACCACTGGCCGAGATCCATCAAGGATCCTCCACCTCTAGAACGTCACTCCCATAGGGTGATGTGGATACTCTGAGGGCCATGAAGAAAAAAGAATGGGCTATGGATGCGTGTGTCATTGAGAAAATCATAGTTGTAAGGTAGTTCCTAGTAGAGACACTCCCAGACCTTTATCGGGCCAACAACCTCATGGGCTAGGTGAACAGCGTCGCCATCTTATGGCAGAAAGATATAGAAAAATATGAGGAGTTGAGGTCCAAACTAGAAGAGGTAATGAACTTTGGGGAGGAAGTCATTAAAAAGACAATAATTTGGGAGAAGAACCCTTTGGGTTCTTCCGGGCCTAGCACTCCAGACTTGGCCTCAAAATTGAGGTGAGAAAGCAACTGGTAGCGGTCCTAAAGAATAGAATCCCAGAAGTCTAGAATTATTTGGATTTATACACAACATTTTTAACAAGCATTTCACAAGTCGATCCCTTCACTACCAGGACTTGTTCCTTGAAAGATTTTGTACTAAGAAAATTTGATGAGCTGATGGAGTCCTGATACTAGTCTTCCAAAGATTTTGACAGAGGCAAAATGTCAATATTAACCAAGATGATGCTCTGGGCTCATGACGCAGTAAAAGTGGCTGTAGAACTCAAGGAAGGGGCTGGAGATATTGATGAACAATTCAAGGTTGTCAATGACTGATGGGACTGTATCAAGGACATAGATGAAGATGGAATTGGACAAATTTTGGAGGCATTCAAACATGACAAGGAACCATAAATTTCTCCAAACTCCAGAGGTTTTTACCAGCAAGGTGTAGTTTTGAAGATTCATTATTCTTTAAGTGTAAACTCCCAGAATCCAAAATTTTGGGTCCACAATTTTGTATTCATTCATAGTGATCTGCATCCAGGTTCCCTGGAGTTGACCGACCACTATCAAGCAGTTAATAAGGGGGTCAGCATGTAGGTGATCTCAATAAGGCATATCAAATGGAAGAGATGGCTCTGACAGGTGATTCTCCCGAGGCACTGCTCCAACATTAACTCCTTGGTGCACATCGAAGATAATGAGCCACAATTCACATTTATGAGGCGTGTATCCTCAGATATAGGGACAATCAAATTTATTCTATAAATACCCTGACACTCTTCTCTATGCCAATTATTCTGGATTTCTCCTCTTATCTTATTCTTTTTTCTTGTCAGACCTCTGCACTTTTCAAGGTGATTGTAAGTGGTGCAGGTAGTACTGTCCATAGGATAATGTATTCTATTTATTGAGTGAATAGTTAGACTAGGTTAGTTTTAGGTCAAACTTTGTGTATAAATAAGAAGTCTGACAACATAACAAGGGTCGGCAAAATTGATGATTTTGCAGTCCAGTAAGTAATAGAAGGTAGCTTTTCATTTTTATTTGTTCTCAGGAGCTGAATTCTCCATTGTTCTCATTATTTTTGAATGCTCCCTTGGAGCCATGGATGTATTCACTAGTGATGCTGGAACATTTTTGAGTTAATGAAAGAAGAAGGAACATCTTATAGCCATGTGTTGTGTTGTTTTGATCTCTGGAATTAGCAAATGATATATTTTGTGTAGTATGTTTTCTTATGTCCTCTAATCCTATGTTCTAATTTAGATTAATGATCTTATCCCTTGTTGCTACTAAATGCATGTGAATCATTGGTTCTTTATGTATTTGGTATTTAGTGTAGTTTCTTACATCGGAGCATTGTTTGATGTTTTAATATTTATTGCATAACTATAGGTAGAAGTCTGTATCTAACCTTGATTGATCTTTTTGAAGTTTATTTTATAATCCAAATGCTTACAGGAAACCCCATCCTATTTGAAATCCTTGAGAAGATTAGTAAAAACCATATATCCCCTTGCACAACAGTCACCTGCCCAACTTAGCTCCCCCACACCATCGAGACCCAACTACTAGTTGCTTGGAGGCTAGGAGAATTCATTCTCCAGAAAACCTCTTTAGGAAAAGTTGGCCGGTACCCCAGTACCCGGTGACAACTTTACCTCTATTGGAAGATTCGGTCACAAAGTCTTTTCAACAAGATGCAGAAGAGGATGAGAAACTCTGCATAGTTGGTTGAACAATACAAGGATGAGATATGCTTTGTAGTTGACATCGACACTACACTCATCAAAGCTGCAAACCCAAGAACAGCATGGTTACCACCATTGGATTATGAGATTGATATAGATCTAGCTACAAAAGCTATTGAAGCCCTATTGAATGAACCAGTTGAAAAATTTATAAGTAGAATTGGCACATATGAGGAAGCCAAGTCAAGAATAATTAATGGCTTAGTAGTCAAAAAAAATAGGGAAGAAGCAAACAAAAATGATGAAAACACTTAAGAAGAAACTCTCAGTAACTGATGAAGAGTTGGAACAATCAGTAGATGTCACCGAGGAACATTCACCCATTGGTGAAGGTAAATAAGTAAGTGATTTAGATTCTACCAAATCAAATGTAGAGACACCAAAGGCCAAGAAAACAAAAGTTACTAATGTAACAACTGCATCTAGGACAAGCAGAAAAACAACTAAGGTAGACTCACCACCATTGAAGAAATTCATAGTGAAAATATATCAAAAAAGGAAATGCTCAACCAAGCAACCAACACCGAGACAACAAAAGAGATATGTAAGAGGTAGAGAAGACAAGGATGATACTAAAGAAACAGAAAGAGAACTAAGAATCCAAGAAAAAAAGGCCAAAATACCAAAGAAAAATGATGAATTGCAAAGTCAATCATCAACACAGGCAGTATACAACATCATAAGATTAGAAAATGGGGAAATCTGTCTATCGAGGCTCAAAACAAAATAGAAGAAGCAATCATTAAAATGATGGTAGCTTACAAATATGTACCTCTACAATTTGACAATCATATTTCACAGGAGCTACAAGAAAAAATATCATCTAGGTGGACATATGCATTGCATGTGGAGAAACAAATGAGGGAGAAATGTCAAGTTGCATTCATTCCCAATTCCACAATTGAGTAAATTGACTCAACAATGAAGGAGAATGCAAAGAAATTTTTTGCAAAAACTAAAGAATAAAAGGTATTGCAGAACAAGCTCGAAGATATTGACATAGAAAGCAATAATATTTGGACTCAAATATTTAATCCACCCATGAAGATACTAGCTATAACTGAGACTGCTCACACCGAGGAAAAGGAGGCCACACTGAGCCTTGATCACATTTTTATCAATGACACTGAGGATGTCAATCCCATTGACTTAACCATAGAGGCAAGCAAGGCCATGGATGATATTCCTCAAATATATCAATCATTAGGAGAAATACAGGATATAACTATACATGATATCACACATGATGATTCTAATAATGATGCCAAGGATGATGAAGATTTCACAAAACCCACTGAGAAAATAAATGAATAGGACACTACAAATGTTTCATAGGCACTTGTACTAAGTAATATGCCTTTATTGATGGAAGCAATAAATATAATGACTGAGTCACAACATACACCACCTAAGATAGAAGTAGAAAAACTGATGGACAAAGGTGATGAGCAAGGGGAAGATAAAAATACCAATGGAGAGGACAAACTGAGTGATGCACCCACTAAGGAAAGTGGAAAGGTAGACAAGGCTGCAAGTCAAGAAAAGGTTGAATTAGAGATGTCTACAACTGACCAACGGGTACTGACTGAGAAACCTAGCCATGACACCACACCTCCCAAGAAATCAATGACATAAACTGAGCTACAAAAGGCTCATTCTATAATGCCTCACTCCCCTACATCAAGCAACATTAAGAAGAAGAAGAAGAACAAGAAAATTAAAGCCCCCATTACACTCAAGGAGATCATAGACATACCCAACCATGATCCAAGAACACTTGATCCTGAGTCACTAAAAAAGTATGGGGAGATATGCAAAAGGAAATAACAATAGGACAAGCTTAGAATGGAACACAAGAATTCACAAGTCCTAGAAACAACAAAGGAAATTCTATTACAGGTAGTTCCTGATACCAAGATTGATAAAAATTCAACCATCATTGATAGACTTGTAGTTCTGACCGAGGCAATCACACAACAGAATGTAGACGCCAAGAATGTAAATGAGGAAAGAGCAAAAGAGAAGTATCACTACAAAGTCACAGAGATAATCAGCCAAGAAGTGGCAGAGAATAAGGTGAAACTTTCTGAACTAGTAACTACATTAGAACCTATTATTTCATAATTAGTTACCTTAGTTCAAAAGTTGTGCACTATTGAGAACTTCACTACCAAGCATAATGAATAGATAGCTAAGTTAAATGAGGATCTAAAAGCTAGTGCACAAATTCTTTCAACTGAGCCAAATGTATTCCAACTGCATTATGAAAATGTAGTTGAATCTAAATGGTTAACACTTGAAATACAAAAGGCAAAAATAAAAATTACAGATTAAGTAACTAAGCTACAATCCATGTTACTACCAAATCTCACATTGTTGATAACACACATGACAACTTCAAAGACTCTACTTTCCACTCCAGAGATGTCAGTAGCATAAAGCATCTATGACATGCACGCTCAAATCACTTTGAGGCAAATGAACCTAGAGAAACTAAAGGATAAATTGGGAAATTTGATGGCAGCCATTAAGCAATCTCATTCGCACATTCTTGACAAGTTGAAGTTATACATCTTTGTCATTACTTTCAAAAAAGGGGGAAACATGTACATACATTGTATCTACATACTGAGGCATGCACATAGGGGGAGTCATTGTAAAGGTAACACACTGTGTATATGTAAAACACTTTGTGTATATACTATACATATTGGTTTTTGATACTAATCCCTAAGGGGAAGATTGATAATCCTTAAAGGATCATAAATTGTCATTAGTATATAAATAGACAATTTTGGTCGGTCATGATCACCAAGTGACAACACTCACCGAGTAACAGCATTCACCGAGTGCAATGGTCACCAAAAATTTTTAAACACCGAACATCAGTCTATAGAGACATCACTGAGCACCAGTCTACTCTAAGAGACAACATTTCACTAGAAAAAGTAGATCTCGACCACACATTAGCTAAAGCACTTTAGTCTTTAAAATAGATTTTTGCTTAGCTGGATAACCATTTCTTATGGATCAAGAAAAGTGTAAATGATGGATTTGATTAGCTAACTGATTGTATTCATGCGAAATAGGAGATCAAGGTCAAGTTGTAAACCTTTGATCTTAGAGTTTTTCAAGAAATGAGTGAAACCTAATTAGGTCAAAATCTTGTATATATAGATGTATTAATCAATGAAGAAAATCATTATTATAGCCGCCAAGGACATTTATGGATCAAAAAGAGGTTTTCATGCAGAAGGATAGATAAAGGAGAATTCAGTTTATCAAGAACTACATACAAGGCAATATAATGACAAAGGTAATATCCATCACAATAGGTGATATATATTTTGTGTACTTAATGGATCTATAATCAGCAATATAAGATTGCAGCAATCAGGTCATATATTTTTTTACTCTCTAACAATTGTAGCAAGAAGTAAAATCCTTTCACAAGGTGGACTTAACAGTCTTTATGTAAATCTCTTAACTGAGTGCACACATACATTGTGTCGCTAAAATATCCTAACTGAGTAGACTTAAAAAGTCTGAAATGTTACTCCTAACAGAGTAAGATCATTAGAAGTGATCACAACTTGTAGCCTTAATAGACACCTTTCATTCTGCAGATAGTGAAGCTTTGTGGGTTTCATCCCCACTGTAGTTTTTACCTTCTAACAAGGGTTTCTACATTATCAAATACATGTGTCATGTGTAAATGAGTTTCATGCATGTTTCAATGTTTGTTTACATGCATTTATATTTATGTTATGATATTGCATGCATGAAGTAGAAAAGCTACAATGGTTGGTTATGCAAGTAATGAGTACTAAAGATTAATTGATAAACATTTTTAAGGGCACTCATTCACCCCTCCCCTCTTAGTACACACCCATCCATTATTCCAATAGTTGCTAGTTTTAATCCTAAAGGAGTATCGGAGTTAAGAAATATTAGTCACGAAGTTAATAGGAGTACAGAAGGAGAGGAATTTGTAGAGGTTATGAAGTCATTACATGATGACGTTGAACAACATTTGGAAAAAATTAATCATACATATAAAGAGAAAGAAGACATGAAGAGGAGACATAAGTAATTCTAAGTAGGGGATGAAGTAATGGTATATTTGAAGAAGGGGAGATTTCTTCTTAGAACCTAAAGCAATTTGAAGATGAGGAAGTTTGGATCGGGTAATATCTTGAGGAAATTTGACTCAGGGAATGCATATGAAGTAGTGTTTCTAGATGACATGGATATTTCACCTATATTCAATGTTGCAGACCTATATGAGTATTATGAACCATATTTTTTTGACAATAATGGATCATATTTTGAGAAGCAGTATCCTAAGAAGAAAATGGATGAGATATAAGAGATTTTGGATAGAAAAATTGGAAGAAGCACAAGAGGTAGGCAATATACAAAATATCTTATGAAATGGAAGGATAGACCACAAGAGGACTTTTCATGGATTTCTCAAGATGAGGTGAACCATATTGGTTTTCCCTTAGTCCCAACAAAGGGAGAGTCTCACTTTTTAAATGACCTTGGGTGTTTGATGCAGGATCATCTTGGGTTTTTGGAAATCTTGCATCAACCAAAAACTATTTGCCTTATATTTTCTTGTTAGTTTAGTATCTGAGTTTCTTTCAATGTTCATTCAATTTGGATCATTTGCAATTGTGAACCATATGACATGTTCATGGAATTTTTATGAACCTTCTCCTAGGTTCACATCTCATTTGGTTACTTCATGTATCAGATCTTGTATATTCTTGGCGAGAATCAATTGTTCTTTGTGTTACAAAGAGAGATTTTTGTTTTCCGATCTCACGTTGAATTTTCCAATAGGTGAAGCTTAATGATGCATTTATTGATGGTATTATGCTCATGTTTGACTTACTAAGGGATCATGATTCACATTCCATGAATTTGAGGGAGATCCTTATGATTTGGGTCTTGACCTATATTTGTAATATGTTTTCTTCTCATTGGGAAATGTAATCTTTCTTAGGCCCACCTAAAGTTTGCAAAGGCTTAATAAACTCTTGTAATTTATTCCTTGAGACATCATAGAGAATCCAAAAGAAGGGATAAACTATAGAGATTAGTATCTTGGATTAGAATAGATAGTATAAAAATATCACCTAGAAAATTTTCTTAAGAACATGCCTCTATGCCTGGAATGCATGACTGCATATAGAAGATTCATTGTACTTGATTATATGATAATAAGAAGGTTTATCTTGCATTAATCTCAAATATATTTTGTATTTTTCCATTGTGTGATTCATGGTACAAGGATTGAGCTGGACTCTTTGAGTTTCCTCCGTCCTGGAGTGCACTAGAAGAAAAACTAAGGTAATTGGTGGAAACCTCAAGGAGGATGGAAACCACCTCAAGGGAACTAGAAACAAACATCCCAATGGAGGGGAGGTCAGAAATGAAAAAACTAATTGACTAGTTAAGTGTAGCCATCTCCACAACATCAGAAGAAATCATTAATTCCTCCTAATAAAAATGCTACCTCACCTAAACCTACCCAATTGCCAACAAAACCTGTTCCTAAACCTAATAATAAGCCACAACAATAACTTATCTATTATGCTAACCCAATTCAATATCCTGCATATTTTTTTGGTATTAGTGATATACATCTTAAGTCAAGGTACAACCTTGTTAGGATCTTCTTCCCTAGTCATAACTGAGTTACCTATAGAAGAGTAAGAGAAAGATAGTGTTCGTAACCCACATGTTCACCCAAATTAGTCAAAGGAGTCAAAGCTGCCTCAACCATCTATTGCATTACCTCTATTCCCTAAAATGTTAGAGGTAGAAGTAACCAAGGAAGAATAAGAGTCAACCTTTGATCTGATAGACCAATTGAATCATATCAGTGTTAAGATAACTATGTTTCAAGCCATGAAAGATGTTCTAATTTATGAAAAAGCCATCAAAGAAGCCTTTCTCAAGAAACTTGGAAGGAAGAAAAGTATCCTCAAAAGGTGCATGTAATAGGTTAGTTGGTGTGACAATCCAATCCTGCTCCAAACTTGAATTAACAAGGGGTTAGTAGAACCGATTTGCAATGGGGGAAAGCAATAAAAAATACTAAGAACAAATCAATAGACAATAAAATAACAAGCAAAGATAGAGGAAAACAAACGAATGCAAACCACAATGTTGGAGGATTCTATTTCTTCTCTCTAATCCTTCTAAAACACTCTATGTGTGGTTCTTAGTATTGTTTTTTGTAGTATCTATGACTTGCGAGTGTTGAGAAAATTTTATTGATTACGATCACAAGAATGCTTTGATGCTTCGTACAAGAATCCTGCAGAGTAAGTGTGCACAAAAGCTTGAAATCCTATATCCTTTAAATGACTATGAAGGGTTGATTATATAGAATATGGAAAATGATTTGGATGGTTGAGATCAATCCCAGAGATTAGAGAATGAATTTTTGAGATCAAAAGGAACTGGAGAAGAAAATAGTAAACTCCACCTCTTCAACTAGGAGAGAAGAGGTGATGTTTTAGTTAACTAAGGAGAAACTAGTAAACTCCACCTCTTCAACTTGGAGATAAGGGGTGATGTTTTAGTTTAACCGAGGAGCAACCAGTAAACTCCACCTCTTTAACTTGGAGAGAAGAGGTGATGTTTTAGTTAACTGAGAAGCAACCAGTAAACTCCACCTATTCAACTTGGAGAGAAGAGGTAATGTTTAGTTAACTAAAAAGTTGATCATGAGTTACCTTTTTGAACTTGAGAAAGGATTTATTTGAATATTTAATTGATTTTTGTAATTAAAGTATTCAAACATGTGATAATTGAATTATTTTTTATTTAGAATCAAATTATTGAGTGAAATTAAATTAATTTAATTAGAAGAATTAATTCATAAGTTTAAATATTTAAATTTAAACTTTAGGAAATTAAGTTAAATTAATTAATTAAGGCTGATTAATTAATAAACTTAATTATTTAATTAATTTTGGGAAAATGATTAAATGATTTGGAGAATGAGTTTAGAAGAAATAAATGATTTAGTTAATGATTAAAAAACAATTAATTAATAGATGAAAAATAATGTTTTAATGTAAGGTTGCAAGTATGTCCATTTTAGGGTGTCTACATTTGCCCCTCTTTGATACATTGTAGCTTGTCGCATTGTGTCAAAGAATATTTTATTTTGATCCTACCCCAGCTTGCCCCAACACTAGCAGGTGTAGTTATGCTCCCTCAACAAATTTGATTGAAAAGTCACGACAGGAGCATTAATTTGTTGATACTGCAAAATGAGTGCCTAGGCATTTGGTAGTGTGTAAAAATCAATAAATATGCTTCTGATATCAGTTGTGAAAGATTCTGGGGCCTTGGAAAATAAAATGGGGCTCCTTGAGGGATTAGGGTTTCATTTGATCACTTATAAATAGCTTTTGGACCCTTTCATTTGTCACTTTGCATCTCGGAGCTCTTGTTTCTCTGATAAGATTTGCTTATATTTTTCTTTCTTTTCTTGTTTTCTTTTGAATGATGGTGGGAATTATGGGATTTGTGCACTTGTCCGACCAAGTTCATACCTTCCATCATCTAGCTAGCTTAGGTTGTTCGGTGAGTATTTTATCCCTTGCGCATTTATTGATTGTCATTAATGCATTTGAAATCACTTAATTTTTTGTGTTTTTTTATAATTGTTCCGCATTTGCTAGTGATTTTGCCACATTTGTTGTTTGTGTATCGCAATTGCTTAGTATGTTTCACATTTGATAAGTGTACCACAATCAGAGGTTTTAATGCCACAATTGCTAGTTGTGTTTCACAATTGATGTTTGAATGTTGCATTTGATATAAAAGTGTCGCAATTGATGTTTGTGTTTCACAATTGATATGATATATTATATTCCTATCATTTTTGCACATGTTTAAATTGCTTTGTTAATCCCAGCATTGATCATTGTACATAATTTTGTTTTGCATATTACTGACAACATTCTACAGTGTTGAGAGTCTAGACCAGTAGGTTTGGTTTATCATTTTCATTTATCTAAGGATGAGATATCCATTCTGAGAGACTTAGGATTATATTGGGTCACCTACATGTCTAAGATCATGACCAATAGGGGTATGATCTATACTTTATTAGAGAGATGGTATTCTGAGACATGCACCTTTTCATCTTCCCACTAGAGAGTCCACAATCACTCTTGAGGATGTTTACTGCATCCTTCAGGTTCTTATCCAGGGTGCCTTAGTAGTTTTTACCTAGCAACCTAGTATTGCTACATTACCCAAGCTAACTGGTCTTCCTCTTGATCAATTAGGGATGTCTGATCCTTATGATATCCCATGGTCCCAATTTGACATGGATTTAGATAGATTGAGCACATTTCTAGGTAGTCTAATCTGTGGTATTGTATGTCCTGACCCTAGGCAACATAGATTTTCCATAGGATGGGGAGTTGTCCTATAGGGTATGGTGAGAGACCATAATATTTATGCCTAGGGGCCTTGCATGTTGGACCATATGTACTACCATATGTTTTACATGGCTTATCAGGGTGGTGAGTCACTTGGATGTGGCACGACCTTACTCTAGATCTAGGTGTGGGAGTGCATCATTATATGCCAACCTATAGGTGTTCATGATCTTCTAGCAGGGAGACTGTACATGTTTATGTATGATGGAGGTGTGGTGCAGTCTCATATGGGGCATCTGATGTACTAGATGCATTAGTTGGATATGATTCCTTTCTTCATTTAGAGGCCATATAGATCATGTCCTATGTGGGTGGGTGAGGATGCACACCTTTCTTTCTATTAGTAGAGGAGGTTCTTGATTGGACGTGTGATAGAGCACGTTCATATGATAGATCTACACAACATTGACAAGGTGTTGCGACAGTTTGGGTAGCACCAGGATGTCACTGACTCTTATGCATACTTTTCTTAGAGATCCCGAGATATTAATCTATGGGCTGCTTTGATCTTGATGTATGCTGGTAGGACTAAGTTTAATGGTCTAGGACCTGTTGCATGAACTTGGTGATCAGCTGTTGTGGATCCAGGTAGATCTATTTATTTCTTATTTCTTTTTTGGTACATGTACTCTCTTTAGGTTCATTTTATATCAATATTGTTTTTTATTCTCTTTTATGCTTCTTTTCCATGCAGTATTGATACTGAACCTTTTTTGTTTGTAGGTACAACTCCATAGTTTGATGCTTGGTTGTTGATAGCTCAGCATTTTTCTCTTACAAATGTGGAACATCTTGTTGTTGGTGTCATTATGAGTAGGTGCCAATAGAGGGGTAGAGGGAGGGATGTAGGTAGAGATGGAGGGAGAGATGGGGGAGATGTGGAGAATGGGGGGTGGGAGAGGGGGAGGTAGGG
>MU225509.1:24060-57822 GCA_018584345.1 Thuja plicata | reverse complement strand
CTATTCAATATCATAGCTTCATTGTTAGATTCAATTCTACTACTTGCTAGCATTCTTATTTCAAATATTGATTTCAAGGTTAATTCCTAAATCAAGGTTTGACTAAGGCAAACCCCTCCCCCACAACAAAAAAAAAATTTCTTGTAGGTACAGGTTTGGGACTGTAGATCTGAGGCCAGATCTGGAGTTTCAGACTGTGCGAACAAGGACACTTTCAGAGTTGAGCAGTTTGAGTTGGCAAAAGTGGTATAGGGTCAACCTTTTTCATAAGACGACATCAGAACGGAAAAATATTTCTGGGTTTTGTCCATCTCTGTGTTTTAGTTTGGTATCAACTATCAGCATCTCTATAAATAGTCTATAAAACTCAGAAAATGAGTTTTTCCAGATCTTCTATGTCATGAGGTAGGCATCTTATTACATCATTATTTACATGCTCTTTTCCATCCTTTTGATCAATATAATTAAACATAATATCCTAAATTTGGACATAGGATTTCCCTTCATTATAAAAATCTTATTTAGGAGATCTAGGGCATCAAAGCCTCCAAATTTAGATCTTACAACCTCGACAAAGTGGCATATTTTAGGGAGGAAGCTCCTCTTTCTAGTCCACAAGATAAAAAAGAACAAAAGAATGATAAAAAGCTAAAACAAGACGTATCTTCTAGCAAAAACCTCACTGAGGTGCTAGAAGATGGAAAGAAGGCACTCCTCCCCTTGACAAAGGAGAAATCAACATTACTAGTAGAAGAAATAGAGGAAGTCAATTTGGGAAATGAAAAGAACCCAAAGAACATATACTTGGCAACATCACTCACCCCTGAGGAGAGAGAATAGTTCATCAGTTTCTTCAAATCAAGGATGATCAATTTTGCATGGTCCTACTCGGATATGCTAGGGCTAGATCTAGAACTAGTATTACATCATCTCCCATTGCTGCCCAATGCAAAACCTATCAAGCAGAAGCTGAGAAAGATGCATCCCCATGTTGCATTGCTAGTCAAGGCAGAGTTGAAGAAGCTCCTGGATGCTAAGTTCATAAGACCTATACCATACATGGACTGGATATCTAACTTGGTACCGGTTACAAAGCATAGTGGTCAGCTATGGATTTGCATAGACTTTAGGGATCTCAACATAGCTTGTCCCAAGGATGACTTTCCCTTACCCAACATTGATATGATAGTAGATCTAATCGCTGGACATCAAATCCTATCACTCATGGATGGCTTTTCAGGGTATAATCAGATAAGGATCGCACTAGAGGACCAACACAAAATAACTTTCACATGTCCTTGGGGGACATATTGTTGGAATATCATGTCATTTGGTCTAAAGAATGCTGGAGCAACATATCAAAGGGCTATGACAACTATATTTCATGATCTCATCCACAAAACAATGGAAAGCTATGTGGATGACATACTAGTCAAGTCAATGCTTCGCAAGGATCATCTACAAGTATTGGGACCAATCTTTGATAGAATGTAGGAATTCAAGGTCCATCTAAACCCAAACAAATGTGCATTCAGTGTCACAGCAGGAAAGCTACTAAGGTTCATAGTATCACATAGAGGAATGGAAGTGGACCAAGTGAAAGTCAAAGTGATATTGGACATGCCTCCACCATCAAACCTAAGACAACTAAGAGGGTTACAAGGGAGGCTCCAATCAATCAGGTGCTTCATAGCTTAGCTAGTAGATAAGTGCCACCCATTCCAACATCTACTGCACAAAGACATCAAATTCATATGGATAGAGAAACACAAACATGCATTCCAAGTCTTCAAGGACTACCTTCTAAAGTCTCCTATATTGGTGCCACCAATCCAAGGTAGACCATTGCTATTATATATCTCAGCAACAGAGTCAGCATTAGGTGTACTCTTGGCACAACATGATGACACAGGTAAAGAAAAGGCCATCTACTATCTAAGCAGAACATTGGTAGGATATGAGCTCAACTATACACCAATTGAAAAGTCATGCCTTGTAGTTGTCTTCACTTCCCAAAAGAAGGGAAATTATATGTTGAGTCACCAAACAAATTTGATCGCACATATTGATCCTTTAAAGTACCTCCTAAGAAAAGTAGCACTCACTGGGCGAATGGAAAAGTGGGTAATGATCTTGAGCAAGTTTGACATTGAGTACATAGATAGAAAGGCCACCAATGGACAAGTGATAGCAGATCAACTAGCAGAGGCACCCATTCTAGACCATCAGCCTATTATTTCTGACTTTCCTGATGAATCTATCATGACACTATAATCGGCGATTGAGGTATGACAACTTTATTTTGATGGATCGTGCACAAACCATGGTGCGGGGGTAGGGATAGTGCTTATCACTCTAGATCATGATACAATTCCAAATTCTTTCAGACTTAACTTCCCATGCACCAAAAACATAGCTGAATATGAAGCACTGGTCATCGGTCTAAAGATAGAAATTTAATGGAGAATCAAGAACCTTAAAGTCTTTGGAGATTCACAGTTGGTCATCAGTCAAGTCCAAAATGATTATATGACCAAAGATGAGAAGATCATACCATACAGAACATAGATGGAAAAACTATGCACCAAGTTCCATTACATCAAGTCCCACGAACATAGAACAAAGCCACCGATGTGATGGCTACCATAGCATCATTGATTGATATGCCAGGAAATGAAACAAGATTCCAATTTCTAGTAGAGAAACTCTTGGTGCCATCACATCAAGCATCCATCATAGAATCAACATGCATCCTTGTTGGTCTTGAATCCCCATGGTACCAAGATGTCTATAACTATCTCCAAATCAATGTCTTACTCCCAACTTGTCTAGGAACCAGAGAAAATCCCTCATCTGCCAAGCCTCTAAGTATACCATCCTCTCAACTACTTTATACAGATGAAGTCTAGATGGAATGCTACTATGATGTCTCACTTCCATGGAATCCCAGAAAGCTTTGTACGAGGTACATGAAGGAATTTGTGGAACCCACGGAGGTGGCAACAGCTTAGCTAAGAAGATCATCCACATGGGATACTATTGGCCCACAATAGAGATAATGCAAACAAAATTGTACAAAGGTGTAGACAGTGTCAAATTCATGGAGACCTCATCCATGCACCAGCCCAGGAACTAAATCCTATCACATCACCATTGCCATTTTCCATGTGGGGATTTGACCTAGTGGGAAAAATTACACCTTCTTTAGCAAACAGACACAAATACATCATAGCAGCAACAGAGTACTTCACTAAGTGGGTGGAAGAAATTCCTCTCACTTACATAACTAGAAAAAAAATAGCAATGTTCATACTTAACCACAACATCTGTCGATACGGGATCCCTCAAACAATCCTAACAGATCATGGTACACCTTTCTAGAACAAATATGTTGAAGAGCTATGCGAACAGTTCCATATCAAACAAGGGTTCTCCTCATTTTATTACCCTCAAGGGAACAGCCAAGCCAAAGCTACAAACAAGACAATCTTGAAAATATTGAAGAAAATAGTGAACGAGTTAGGGCGAGACTGGCATTTACAGCTTAGTCCCGCATTATGGGCATATAGAACTAGTGTGAGAAAACCTACAGGAGCCACTCCTTTCTCTCTATTCTATGGATCAAAGGTGGTATTACCCCTCAAAGTGGAAAGCCCATCCCTAAGGATATCTTTGAAGAACCTGATTACATATGAGGACTATAGAGTAGCAAGGCTCAGTGAACTGGAGTTACTAGATGAAAGAAGACAACATGCCTTCAACAACTTACAAGGCTATCAGAATTACCTTAGAAAAAACTATCATAAGAAGGTGAAGCCACAAACATTTGAGGTAGGAGACCTTGTCCTCATGGAAAATTAGAAGAATCAAGCAAAGCGAGTCAAACCCAGAAATTTTGAGCCTAACTGGCTAGGACCATTTGTCATTATTAGCTCTACTTAGAGTGGGGCATTCATACTAGCAATACTAGAAGGAGATTAGCTCCTCGGATAGATCAACAGCATGCACCTCAAGAGGTTCTACCCTTGAGGTCTCTATGGTTAAGGCACCTATCTACATATCCAAAAAATACCAAAAAAATTAGAAAATACAAAAGGTTACCTTGGTAAAAACCTGGCAATCAGGTGCCTTGGCGACAGCAAAAAAATAAAAAAAAGCAAAAAATTAAAGAGAAACAAAATCACTCTCTCAGTAAAAACCTGGCAAACAGGCACTATTGAGTAGGTACCTTGGTGAAAACCTGGTAAACAGGCGCCAAGTGTTCAAATCCAGCTTCACCATCAATGAACTCCAAGATCAAAAGCTTGAGCACACTACAAATGCAAGAATGACTATCCAAATTTGTATCAAGAAGCACATTCCCCTCTGAGCACCAAGCACTTACCCGTGGTTAATAATGATCCACTAGACTAGGGGGCAATTCTAAATATCCTGAAAAAATCCTAAAAATTAGAAAACTCATCAAAAAATCCTAAAAAAATCAAAAAATCAATCTTCATCAAAAACATTCAAAAAATTACAAAATCCCAAGCAATAAAACCAACTCGGTTATCAAGAGAGCAAAGGGCGATCACGCCCAGTCAATCAAATGTCACAATCATGAGCTTTGCAAATTAGCATTGGGCTCATCTAACATAGCTTCATCAATCTATCAATCAATCAGCAAGTAGTTGGTGACCAAGCCAATCTTTCAATTGTCACAATCATGAGCTTTACAAACCAGCATTGGGCCCATCTCACATAGCTTGATCAACTGCCAACACGATCAAATCAATCTATCAATTTTCACAATCATGAGCTTTGCAAACCAGCATTGGGCCTATCTGACATAGCTTGATCAGCTGCCAACATGATCAAAGCAATCAGTCAATTAATCACATTAATCGTCTTACACAGTGATGGGTATGCTCAAACCAGACAGGTTAGTCTTATATGAGTAATCAATTACTAAAACCAGACACACTCAAGAAATCAAGCCTATCCAAAGAGTTGAGCCAATCAAGACAATCCAACTACATCAAGGAACCATCCAAAAATGTTGACTAGGTCAGTCAAGTCGGTCAAATGTTGGTCTATATTTCGCGGTTATGTTCTTACGCTACTCCAGGCTCCACCATGTGAGGAGAGTAGCTATGATAGATCATGACTTATTTTCTTTGATTGCTATCTATTGAATGTTCACTTCAATTTTAGGGCCATGATGATTTAGGATAAATGCGGTAGGCGCTGTCACTTATTTGGCAGTCATGCAGTTTCATGATCTGAGCTTAACCTTGGGAAAGAATTAGACATTCCTTCTCTTTTATTCTACTTGTTTGGTTTTATAGAATCAAGAGCTCGCAGCACTATTTAGATGGACTCTGAGTGCTTTAGAGTTCTATCTTAGTTTCTATGGTCTTTCCCTTTATGTTGCAAACAAGATCTCACGATGCTATCCAGATGGACTCTAGGGGCGTAGGAGTTCTATCTTGTTTTCTTGGCTTTCCCTTTCAGAAATCAAGAGCTCACAATGTTATCCAGATGGACTCTGGGTGCATAGGATTTCTATCTTGGTTTCTTTGTTTTAGATTAATTTAGAGGACAAGCGGTATCTAGATGGTCAATATCTGGGTGCTCTTGGCTCTCTTTCTTTTCAAACAGGGAACATAGTTGAACCCAGATGGTCAATATTTGGGTGCACTAGGTTGTCTTTCTATTCAATCTCTCTACTCCTTTTGCTATTAAGAGGTCATGGCGGTATTCAGGTGCTATGTGATCTGGATCATTCGACGCTCTTCAAAATTTTGGAAAATACAAAAAAAGATGCAATGATGACAAATATTGGAAACAGAGGCAGCCACTTGGGACACTCATCCTTTCTATCAAATCATATCTATCAAAAAAATACAAAAAGAACATCCTTTCTATCATTCCATTCTATTAGATCAATCTCAGAGAAAATCTATCCAAACTAACTTCTTTCTAACTAACACATGCATTACTCAGATATTTTGTGCATAATAGATTGCATTCATTACATTAAGTACATTAGAAAAGAAAAAAACATGGTAGTTGCATACATGATAAATCATAAAATCACATGCATCCATAAGCATCTCATATAAACATACATTTCATTTCAGCCATCCTGCATATACATGTCAGTATCATAGGAAAAGAAAATCATCCATATATGAGTCTGCATAATAGAATCATATTGCATATACATCTCATCATATAAACCACCACATCATGTAGAATCATACATATAGCAAGTAAACCAATGCACAACATATCAAAAACACTAGCTGCATCTCATATAAATCAAACTATCTAAGTACAATGAATGGTCGCAAGTCTGAACAAAGGAAGGTAATCAACATGTATATCAATAAATATCAATGTGTCGGGATACAAATATGGATACTACTTAGAGTATATAAAATGGCATCAATACAAAAATGGTACATGATACATAAATCAACATGTGCTACCCCCACCCTCGCTAGGAGGTGGATGAGGGGGTGGCATGTCAGAATCTATCCTCTGGGATGAACTAGGAGCTCTAACACTACTGCTCTATGATCACTGGTCCCTACTCAATCTCTAGGAAGTGGTGTAACTAGGCACTCTTCTCATCTAGAGCCTCCACATCTATGTCGCCAATCTCAATATCAACATCCTCAATAACTACTCTATCCTCCTCTCTAGGAGCCAAAACAACACCTATCCGCCGGTGAACTCTCCACACCAACTGGGGTGCCACCTCCTCCATAGCCTTCTCATCCTCCAAAATAGTACCCAAACCAACTCAAGGACTACTACTCTGGCCCCCACTCCTACCACCTATAGTCCTGACTCCACCACCAGCACCCCCGGGACCAGGATCATCTCCCCCATAATCTCCCCTCCCCTATCCTCTGTCTCTCCCCCATCCCTACCTCCATCACAACCCCCACCTCTAAATCAACCACTACCTCTCCTTCCATTCTGACCTCCCCTACCACGCCATACCCACTAGGCCCTCCTCATAATGGTCCTAGCAATAGGACGTGAGACATCTGTAAGTGCAACTGGTTGAGCCTGCACCCAATGAGCATCATACTAAGGTGTAGTACCTGAAAAAGACAAATTCAAATATCAGTACCAACATAGATAAGGACATAAGTATCAAAACAAGATATGAGCAAGTATTAGAGAGCAGAAAGGAAGTACATAAGCAATCATAAAACAAGATAGACCTACGTCTATAGTAGTCGAACACCAGGTCCATGCAACAAGAATTAAGCCTAAAAACTCAGTACGGGCAGCATCCAATGATACTACACCACCCCATATAGTAGAGTCCCTTTACTTTCAAGCAAAGTACGTATAAGAATCAGAAATGTCCTACTACGCTCTAAACTGATGCAACACCCTGTCAGTGTTGTGAAATTCTATCATATGAATATGATCAGTAACGCATCCAATCAAGTTTCTTCGCTGATGATAGAATGGGAGATGGATGTCCTCTTCATCCTAGATAGGGAAATCTCTATAAGGCCTCCAAATAAAGTAAGGAATCATGTCCAACTATTGTCGCCAATATGTCAAATGCCCCATATGAGTCTGAACAATGGCTCCATCATACATAAAGACATATGGCCTATAAGCTGGAAGAGCACGGGCACCAACAGGATGACACACAACAATATGCTCTCATGCCCATATCTACAGTAGGGTTGCATCGCAGCCGAGTGACTTACCATCAAGGTAAGCTACATAAAACATGTGAAAATGCCTATGCACCAACATGATGGACCCCAAGCAAATATGGTATGATCCCTCACCATACTCTGCAACACAATACCGAAGCTGACAGAAAATCCATGCTGTCGATGATCAGGGCATAAGATGCCACATATCAAACTGCCCAGTAAAGTGGATAGCCTATCAAGGCCCAAACAAAATCTAGACCATGGAATGTCATAGTCACCAGACAACCCAAGCTGATCACAGGGCAATCCAGAAAGCTCGGTCAATGAAACAATACCAGTATGGGTGGAATACTTCACAAGCTTGACTTGGATCGGGAGCTGGAAAATGCGATACACATCCTCCAAGGTAACAGTACACTCACTAGTCCGTAACCAGAAAGTGCATGTCTCAGAATGCCACCACTCTACAAGAGCGGAGATCAGACCCCTATTGGTCATGATCTCACGCATATAGCAAATCCAGTATAAACCAAGATCTCTAAGAACTGACCTCTCATCCTCTGTGAGCTCAAATCTGTATACAAGACCCGTCAGCCTAGACTCTTGATAGCACAGAATCTGCCCAGTGAACTGCACACAAAAATAAATCAGAAAAATATTAGTTTTAGTCATTAAGGCAAGTAATAGAAGCAAGAAAAAATAGATATCAGACAAAGAAATCAAGCAAACAGTGCTAAAAAAATTGATTACGGTGATAAAACCATACAACTGCGGTACTTTTAGGCGATTGCAGAACACAAAAAGCAAGTGCGACATACAAACTTCAATTGTGGCATGTAACATATTCAATTATGGTACACTTATCAATTGCGGTTTCAAACTGGAAATTACGGCATTTAAATCGCAATTGCGACAAAACTGCAACCGATTGCAACACACAATGCAATTTCTCAAAAAAGTACAATTTTTAAAAGCAATAAATGAAAGCATTAATGACACGCAAATTGATAAAAATCACTGGACATCCAGAGTCAACTAGTTTGCGGTATGTCTGGACTCAGTCAGATATGTGAGTCACACCAGGAAGACCCACCATCGCAAGAAAATAGGAGAAAAGAAGACGGAAAATTAAAAGCAGACTCACCAAGAAATCAAGAGCTCCAAGTTCACAATGTGATAAATGAATGGCTCTTTTGGCTATTTATAGGAGATTTGAAAAACCCTAATTTCATTAGGAGCTCTAAAATTTCTTCTCGGTCCCCGGAAACTTTGACGGTCAATAACAGGGGCATTTTAAAGTATTTTCAAACCCGTCAGCTACCCAGTTTCAGAAATTGCAGTTTCAACAAATCAACGCTCATGTCGTGACTTTTTGCTCAAATTTGTTGAGGGGGCATAAATACACCTACTACTACTGGGGCAAGCTGGGGCAAAATCAAAGAATCTTTGACACACTATGACAAGTCACATCGCATCAAAGAGGGGCAAATGTAGACACCCGAAAATGGACAGGTTTGTGACCTTACATTAAAAACACTAATTTTCATCTATTAATTAATGGTTTTTTAATCATTAATTAATCATCTATTTTCCTCTAAATTCATTCCCTAAATCATCTAATCAAATTCCCAAAATTAATTAAATAATTAATTTTATTTATTTAATTAACCTTGATTCATTAATTACCATTAATTAATTAATTAAATTCAATTTCCTATAGTTTAAATTCAAATATTTAAACTTACTAATTAAATTCTTCCAATTAAATTAATTTAATTTCATTCAATAAAGCAATTCTAAATCAAAAAGAATTCAATTATCTCACATGTTGAAAACATTAATTAAATAAATGAATTAAATATTCATTTATCTTCAAAGAGATAACTCCAATCAGATCACATGGGTTACTCCACCCATCTCTCCAGTCCACATGGGTAACTTCACCCACCTCTTCAGTTTAGAAAGGTAACTCACAATTAGCTCTTCAGTCAATAAAATTCTATCTCCTCTTTACCAATTGAAGAGGTGGAGTTTACTGATGGCTTCTCCAGTTCCTTTTAATCTCAACCATTCATCTCCCTATCTCTAGGATTGATCTCAATCGTTCATTTCATCACCAATTCCTATATAATAAACCCTTCATAACCATTTGAAGGATCCAGGATTTCAAGCTCTCGTGCGCCATTACTATGTTAGTTTGGTTCTATCATTCAATCCATCTTGCGATCACACACTCATTTTAATTAGCAAATTCACGACACTTCTCAAGTCATAGACGCTGCCCCGCCAATACTGAGCATCAAGAATAGTGTTTCAGAAGGAGTAGAGAGAAACAATAGAAGCTTCAAGCATCATGGGGTTTGCATTTATTTGTTTTCCTTTCTCTTGCTTGTACATTTTATTGATTATGTTTCAGGTTATTCATTTTAGTAGCTATTGTGTACTTGATTTATATCATTTGTAAAACCTTTGCTACTAACCCTTGCCTTTGGAAAGCTTGGGAACCACGGATCATGAAAGAAGGAGGCGTACACATAGCCTATAAGGTTTCCTCTAAAATAAAATCCTGATTCCCATTTGAACAATTGCTTGAGGCCATGGCAATTGTGTTTCCTCAATATTGGCACTTAAACTCTAAGGAACATTATCGTAATAGGTTGTTGACTTTGATAAAGGAATTTTTAAAATCTGTAGAATTCAATGGAGTGACTATCAATGGAATTTTAAATGAGGGTCTTCTTAGACATCAATTAGGCACTTTTGTAAGGACTATGAAGCGTCATTATCAATTAATACATAACCCACATGAAGAGGGCTTGGCAACAAGGCTTTGGACAAAACTAAAATAGAGCACAGTGTTACGTGATGAAATTTTAGAGTTCTTCAAGCTTGCTAATCTATGTCAAACCATGATATTGGGTTTGGTGGAGGATGAGAGAGTTTTTAGTGCTTTGGGATTCCTAAAATCAAAGCTAAGAAACAAACTAGACAAGAATTTGGAAACATGCTTGAGGTTCTACACATATAGGTATGATGTCAATACTTTTCCTTATCAATTAGCAATAGAAATCTGGAAGAAAAGATGCAAAAGAAGAGGGTTGGGCAGCACCATTAACCAATCTTTGACTCTGAGTGGGACAACTAAAGGTGGCGATAGGAGTGGGATTCATAGAAGTGAAGGTCAGAGTGAAGAAGACACAAAAGAAAATGAAGAGAACAATAAAGGAACTGGAATACTAGAATTAGATGATGATGACGACACAGAGATGAATTGGAAAATTTAAGAAATTTCTACTAAATTAGCATTAGCAATCAATAGGTATTTTTTTAACTTATTAACTACTATATCCTATTATTCAATGTTCATTTTAGAAAAGAAATAATGTATTATGTTTCACCATTAAAATTTGAGAACAAAGAGTATCATTACTTTAGTTTGTATCGTATCATCAATGATCATTCATATTTGAATTTGAAATTCCTGAATGAAATTTTATATTCCAATAGCATATAACAGAGTAAATCAACTAAGAATAACTTAATAAAATAGAGTAACTCAACGTACATTAAATTGGAAAACATGAAAATTAGATAGAGAATAAATTGTTTTGTATTCATTTGCAATACATTACAATTTACAGTAGTTCAAAATTCAGAGCAATCTTTGTAGGCCAATCCAAACATCCTCTGATGGAAGAAAAATTTGATTCATAGTATAGTCACACTCATGCAACTTTGTTAGCAATTCATATTTGGAAGTGTGACTTGACAACACTGTTGCTTCTAAAACCCCATTCAAAGTTCTCACTGGTTTGATGAAATCCATGAATGTATCAGGAGATATGTCTATAGGAAGAAAGTGTAAATCAGTATTTACTTTGTCTTGCAACCTTATTTTGTAAGTTTCTCTTCCAATGAACTTATTTGTGTCAAATCCCTTAGGGAAACCAATACTTTCCAAATTTGCTTTCCTTTGTTCCATCTTTGTGATCTTCTTCTTAGCTTTGACATCCAATTCTTGTTCTTCCTGTAGCTTCTCACATTTTTGAATGATACTTGATACCTTTACTGAGGCATCAAGGCGGGTGCTAATTCCCTTGTTTGATAGATAACTATCACTCTTACTATAGAGTTGTTGCATAATATCTTTTTCTTTCTTTTCTTTCTTTTCTTTCTTGACAACATCCATGTTCTGTTCAATGTTCTTATGGAGCTTCAAATAACATACTCTCATACTTTAAAGCATTTTAAACCACTCACACAAGCTATGAGACATCCCCAATATTTGGCCCCAAATGTGTTCTTTAGTAATCTTGACTAAATTATTACTATTATTTGTTAAAGTTTGAATTGTATTATTGGCCTTCTTTAGTTCTTTTGCCATTTTTTCACAATTATTTTTCTCTTCCACTGCTTTGCATTCCCAATGATTGGCTTTATCTGCCTGAGATTCCAATTGCTTTTGCAATTCCCTGTTGGAGGCAACATTACTCTCCACAGTTTTAAATAACTTTTGTGAAGTGACTCTTTCTTCCTCTAGTTTTTTACTAATTTCTGCCAATTTTCCCCTTAGTGCCTTCAGCACTTCCTACTCTTGTTCCTTCACTACTACCTTTGCATGTTCCTACTCTGTATTTTCTGATGTAGAGGTCAATTTTTTAATCTTTTTCTATATTTCTTTCAAACTATTCTCTGAAGCTTTCCTCTTTTCTTTTTCATTGGCAATGTCTGCCTGTAACTTTTCTATATTTTTCTCAAGCTTACTTTTCTCTCTTTCCAGCTTTAGCAGTGAACTATAGACCACTTGGTTTGTAGACTTTGACACATTGATTTTTGTCCACATTTTTAACTTTGGAAAAATCCATTTGGAGAGTGCTAACTTAAAATTCAGACAGATCTATATGACTCTCTGGTGGGTTTCCATCTTTTTTTGGTGGAATAACAACCATGAACTCCACCATGTCTTTGTTTGGGTCATATGTTGGAAAAACCCAATTGGATGCAGGTTGTTCCTCTACAGCTATAGTAAGGACACCAGACAGCAATGTCTTCTTTATTTCCTTATTCTTGGTTGTTGTTTCTGCAAATTTATTACAGAAATCTTTGAAATGAAAATCTGGTGTTGCAGAAGGATTTGAATGTTTGAAAGGTGAACCAGAGCTTGCAATACATGTTGATCTAACTAATGTTGTTTGAGGATTTAAAATTTTAGAGGGCTTTGTTGAACTTGAAAGTGCAAACAGTTCTATAGGATCGAGTGTCAATGATATAGAAACCTTTTGCTTCTTGACACTATCTTCTTCCATGGGATTCTGTGTAGATTCTATTGGCCTCTTTAGAGAGGGAACTTGATGTATAAGTTTCATAGTCCCACTAGCACCACTTCCACTACCAGACCTAGTAGCAGTAGATTCCCCAATCCCACCCGTGGCAATGGATGTTCTTTTGGGCATAGTGGTTCCTAATGAATATAATGGGTCCACTCCATATCCAAACCCAAGGCCTGCACCATGATCAGTTTTTTGTGTGATAATTGGATTCCAGAATACTTCTCCTGTGGAACCCAAACCACCACCTTTATAACCCATTTTTTCCATAATGATTTCCCCTTTGCTATATACTTGTTTTTGGTAGTCATTGACTCCACTCTGACTCCCTAGAGTAAATGTATTTGGTGGACTATCATCCTCACTGTCTAGATCACTACTGTCGTATGTCATGGTAGGATGCTCCAAATTCCATAATTTGTTAAACTCTATATCCTCATCTATTTCATTCAGATCTACATTGGTCTTTGGTTCACCAAGATCCTTTCTCATACTCTAAAAATCATTCATTTTTGTTGGATTCCATTTTCTATCCTTACAGTCTTCTTCTATTTTCTTTGGTATTTTAATTTTTGATGGATGAGCAGCTTTTTTGTAGAAATTGTAGGAAATTCTAGGCTATACAATGCCCTAGTTTATTGATGTCATAATTTGTGATGACAACTTTTCAACTGAGATTTTTTCCTCGGCAAAAACTTTCTCCATCTCTTTTGTAACATCATCCCAACTATCCTTTTTTTTTCAACTTCTCTAGCAATGGTTTACTTTTATGTTGAAATAAGTTTGCAGATTTCTTATTAGAAACAAGCATTGTTTGAATGGCGTTGAGTGGATCATACTTCCAGTACCACTCTAAATCAAATTGAAAAATTTATATAAAAAAATTTGCCACTTTGAATGTGTTTCTCTCAAATGTTAACCCTCCAATTGAGAAAGGTAAGGAAGGGAATATGCTCTTCTTCGACTAGCCAACAAAGAGTCTATATGTGCTCTCTAGTTGTAGTACATATTCTACTGCAAACACCCTGTCTGTCACATGCATTGGAATTTTGTGGGGATGTAATTCTGATTCATAAAACCTTAGCATAGTACCAGTTAGCCAATTTAATTGTGCTTCCAAGTTGGATGCAATCCCTACATGAAGCAGACAATCTGAGCATTGGAGTGCTTGTTATTATTTTGTACAATGGTGCCAAAAATAAGTCTACAAAATTATTGTAATTCCTTATGTTATCATACATGCTTATCTGAGGTGTCCAGTTATATATTGGAGTACCTGTCGGTCCTGTCCCCCTCTGAATTTCAAGCTTGTTGTCGTTGCTCATTAATATTGCAGCATGCTTAGGTAGCAGAAGATAGCACAAGTAGGTTGCAAACCTAAATGTCTTATAATTTCCTCTTTTAATCAATGCTAATTTTTCTTTCATCGATTGAACTATGTGTCCAACAAAATTATATCTTACTGGTTCATTGACATAATGGATATCTTAAATTAATTGAAGAACTCTGGCACCCACTTCCCTATTGTTTTCCACTCTTAGGCAGAATTCTAGCGAGGATATAGTATCCTAAACCCATGGCACAAAAATATTAAAATTGTAAGGAGGCTTATAGTTCTCACTCAATGAAGCCTTGGCCTCTGCAACTATTAGATTCTTTATAAATGAATCTTTTGTGTTTGGCACAACTTCCTCATATTGCTCTACTAGAAATCCGAGGTCAATATGGACATTATAGTTTTGTCGGTCAAACCCTAGGTCTAGCAAACTAAGAAATTCTTTCTGATTATTTTTGTTCAATATTGCTTTTCTTTCTTCATCATAATTTTCTGCACAAATCAAGATAATTTTTGGGCAAGGGAAAACTTTGGGTAACATCATGCAACCCAAACCTACATCCCACAAAGCAAATTTATTCATTTTTGCACCTATCGCTGGATTAAATTTTATAAATTCAGACCTCTTTGGCCCAGTTGCATTACTACACAATGTATGTTTAATTGATATAACTCTCCTTTCACCGTCGATAGCAGGACCATAAACATCGTGATACTCATCACTGAAACCAGGGATTTCTACTAGTTTTCTGCAGTCTATTAAAGTTTTCCCATCTGCTTGCCCTTGGCCTTGATTTTTTGCTTTACCCATTGTTTTTCAGAAGAATGAAAAAACATAGAATCACAAATATTTACTAAAAAAATCATAGATAATAACTAACTAATTAAGAAAACCCCAATTGTACATGCAAGAATTAAAATTTCAAAAGCAAGTAAACAAAATTTTTGACATTACAAAATTGGGATAAATCATGCTAGATATCTTACCCAAAATTAAATTTTGAAATCTAGATAGATAGAAGTTAGAATGGCTAAGACTCTCACAAATTATAGTCTCAAAATCTTCGGTAATGGTTCAACAGTTCTTTTTAGATCTTCTGCTACGAGTCGATAGGTTTTTAAAAAAGGAAATGTTAAAAACCTTTCTTTAAATGTAACATTTAAACCAAAGTTCTGGAATCCTTTTAATGTTTTATCTTCACATGATATAATGGTATGTAATCTAAAAAATAAGCAAAGTACATTAGCTATGAAATGGTGGCAGGAAATGAAGCTTTACCATTGATGTAAGATCATCAAATGGTTAGAAAATAATGTCCTTAGATGACATGATGTTTTCATTTAAGCCTTAACTTTAAGGCATTATTCTATCAAGGTAATGAATAGATAATGATGTCACACATATCTGTCATTGAAAATTGAAAGGCTCCATCTAAGCAACCATTAATTGAAATTACTTTCATTGATGTCATCTACTCATCAAAATTAATTAATATTTCTATCTGATATTACCGAAGATTGCCAAAAGAATTCTTCTTTTTTGGTGTTAAAAAATGAGGTCACAAACTCACACATCTATTGGATTACAACATATCAATGGCCAAAGGTGAATTTTGGGCCTTTTTTGGTCTTCATAATCTTTACAAAAAACTCTTGGTAGAATCATGACACGTGGTATGATTGATCGTGGGCTTATTGGTATGATCAATAATAACATGTGTCATGATTCCATCGAGAGTTTGTCATAAAGATTATGAAGACCAACAATAGGCCTAAAATTCACCTTTGTCTGTTGATATGTTGTAATCCAACGGACGTGGGAGTCTATGACATCATAGTGATGGGACCCGATGCAACTTCACCATCAAATTAAAACCATTGGATTAAGAGAGATGGACGGTGGAAGGTGCAATTCGGATGAAATGTGGTGAGATAACTCCATTACTAAAAATTCTCTCCAGAATCATCACACGTGTCATTCTTTGAGAATAAAAACTCAGGAGAATGAAAAATTAATAATTATTTCTAATTATTGAATCATCGTACCAACTATACAACTATTGTATTGAATTTCCAAGTTTATATGTATTTTTGAAAAACATTCGCCATGACAAATAAATTAATTACAATATTTGGAAAATAATGTTGCCATAATTTATCAGTATAAGTCTGATTCGCCAATTAAATTAATAATTTTCCTATTAAAAACATTTGTAGTCACCATATTTTTATAAAATGGTATACGTTATTAAAAAATTCACCACCAAATATCCATAATTTGAAACACAATTCGCCATCAATATTTAAAAAATTCCCTCCAAAAAGCATGTGATTCGCCATGATTTTATACTTTTTGGGTGGAGGGGGTTCTTAAAGTTATCCCTGCTATAGGAAGACCCATAATATCAGTGGTTAGGTCTAAATTAAGTGGGAAATATTTACCTACAATTGTACCTTGCCATTCTCCCAACCAACAGCGAACTCCCAAGTGATATCTTCATTGTGTCCATGCAGGCATTTGAGATACTGGTCAACTCTTCCCTTCTTGAGTTTTCTCCACACCTCCTTCTCTTGGACCTATTTGCAATCCGCGGGTACCTCTCTTGATATTTCCACCCATCTCTTCTTCTTCCTTCATGTAGTTACCACAAATGTAGTTAATCAGCTTCTTCTCAAACTTATTTAGCTCCAATTTTCCCAAACTTAACACACAATGCTCTGAATAATGGTATTCAACACAACTTCCTTGAAGACCCACAAAGTGTGTGTGACAAGACAAGAATTAATGCAATTTCACTCCACTTGCCACTTCATTTTAAAAGTATATGAGCTCTATTTCATTTCATGCAATGTCATCATTAAATCTAGTCACTCCCTCCTTTTGGTTGATCTTGTCATGATAAATGAGTTTATTGATCTCATCATTATTCTTATTCATTCCAATCCACTTTATAATGATGTCATTCTTAACTCCTATATTAACCAACCCATCTACAACCTGGTTAGATTCACGGTAGTTATGGGTGATATAGAACCTTTCAAGTTTAGAGGCAATATTTTTTATTTTCTCTATGATATGATCTATTGATCATGAGGGTTTGCTTAGGCATTTGATATTAATGATAATGTTTAAGGAATCTCCCTCCAGCCACACTTTTTTACACCCCAGCTCATCTTCTAACATAATGGTATTAAGAGCCGCCATGGCTTCTACTCTATGATTGGATTGAAGACCCAAAGGGACCACCACCACACCAACACAGTTACCCATCCAGTCTCTGATAATACCACCTCCTCCCGCCACTCCCATATTTCCTATAGCCACCCCATCAAAGTTAGCTTTGACCCATCCATTGGGAGGGGATGACCACAAGGCATTATTTCTAGGGTGAGGGGCATTGATAGAAGTGGAACTAAAGTGATAGTTTTTTATGTTCTCCAGAGTCTCTTGGGAAGAGATCAAAGTAGGATTGTTATTGATCATAATGTTGGAATTCTCCTCTAGCCCTCTACAAATAGGATTACCAACCACTTCAGGTTTAGACTATTTCTCCTAAAATAATCTGTTATTTCTTTCCCTCCAGATACACCAACAAAAGTGAGGAAGAAGAAGTTTCCAAAATTCTTTTGCCATATTGTTCAAGAAGGGACAACTCCATTGAGTAACAAAATCCTACCAAAGGAAAGAAAAAATCCAACAAAGATTCCATTTTTTCAAAATGATCTCCCATCCCATATGGGAATAGGATCAATGCATCATAATAAGGTCACAAGATTTAGCCTCCTCCATATAGAGAAAACATCTATTAGGAAGATAGAGGCCCCTTTTACTAAGGTTATCAAGGGTTAGAGGTTTATTCTGATATAAAAGCCAAAAGAAGAAGTTGATTTTAGGAATGAGAAATTTATACTAGACTTTCGAGCAAAGAGGAATTTCCTCACCCAGGTTCATAAGATCACAAGAGGAGGCCACTGTGTAGATGTCATCTGGTTTTTTTTTTTGTTTTTTTTCCCTTAAACATAACTTGTTAAAAGGTGGGGTAGGGAAGATGCATAAACTCTCACATCTTTACTTTTAAAATATTCCATTTTGGGGGAGAAGGGATAATGGTATTTTATTTTATTTGGGTAAATTTGTCCCTCTTGCTGATTCCAATGTGGATTTTTGGAAGGTATAATATTGAAATCTTTGTGTAGGCTTCATAATCTGAGCACCTTAGCACTAGACAACAACTGGTTAAATGGGTCTATTTCATGGGGGATGCGGTGATTACAACATCTGTTCTATTGAATTTGAGTGAGAATATGTTGAGTGTAGAAGTGCCTTTTTTTAAGAGTTTTTGAAATTCTTGGGAATAAATTAGAGCTAAAGGGAAACAAGGATCTCTGTGCTAGTAAGGCATTGTATAGAGTCTTTCATGCTAAAGAAATGAGGCAATGTTCAGAAGATCCCATTACATTTCAACAAGTAAATTATAAAGGTATCCCTAATCTCAGTGAAGATGGAGAAGGAAAGTATAGCCATGGATTCTCCATATTACATTTTCTTTAGGAACTTCAAAATATTGTATTAATTGTAAGCTTCTTGATCCTTCAAATGCATGACATGTAAGAATTTTTCATTTAGAGCAGCACTATCAACTTATACATTTCTTAGTTGGGCATCTTTCTAGGATGATGTCATTTTCCATTGGATGACGGTTAGGTGAATGTTTGTATATTGCAGGAGGAAAGAGATACTACATTGATGATTTTTCAAATAGCCTTGAACAATGTCATACATTTAATTTGTTTTTCAAATGTTTCATTTAAGAAAAGTTTGGCTTAGAAGCCTTTGCTAAATCTCTTTATAAAACTGTTGGAAAATGAGTTACATTTTGATATTGGTATCATGATTTAATTTAATTGTGTAGTTTTTGAGTTAAATTTATTGACTCATAATGGTTCACAAGAACCTATCTTCCATGATAATGAATGAAACCCTTAACATTTGTTGTAGTTAGGTGATGCTCATAGAGGTGAAGCATTGGGTCTTCTCGGGAGGTTATCCACTCTAGTATGACTCCAACTCATGTGTGCTTTACCATGGAGTTCCCTCCAAGGTTAAGCCCACTTAGCTTGGTACCTCCTTTGCAAAACCTTTGCAAGTATTGTGCCTTATGAGTAATTCATTATAGATCTCATTTATCTCATCAATTGATAAGTACGATACATTTTCTACAAGAAGTCAAATTGTGATATTTCTATTAGGATTCAACTTGTGTAATTTTTGAGTCAAATTTATTGACACATGTTTCATGAGTAGAATTTCACAAGAAAAACTACTCAAAATGAATTACATATAAATAAAAAATAAGTAATTCGATAGTAGAACAACTAAATAGCAAGGGTGGTCTTAACTTCCACCCCTTATTTTAATTTTTATCTTAAGTGATCCATGGATTTTTTCTTAATATTAGGTCATCCTAACTGGTTGAACTGGCATTCATTTAAATGATTAATAGTATCATAATGAACTAAGAAGTTTTGTATCTTAATTTAAAATATTTAAAAAAAATTCATAACAATTCAAATGATATTATTTATTAAATTAATTTGTATGTTTAAACTAAACATACGATTACATTAATATGTTAAAAATATAGTTGATAGCTTTATGGTGAAAAAGAAATGGTAGTTTAATGTTTTGATAAAAGAAATAATAAGAGGGTGTTGGATCGTGGTACAATAAATAGCACTCTAGAAATGAATTAACAACAAATTAATCAAATCTAGAGTAATATTCATAGTATAGCATAACAAAATTCTACCTCTATCAAAAAACAAAAGAAAGAAACCAAAACACCACTAGCACATATGCAAAGTCTTAGAATAAACTGATTTCAAAGTATAGAACTTTAAAAAGTTAATAACGTGCCACGCAAGGATGAAAACCTTCATCAAATTCCTAGCATTAAAGCTATAGCATAAAAAGAAAACATAGCTCAGCGGGATAGGTGAGACATCCCAGAAAATCATAAACAGGGTCAATTCCCTTTCCATAAGTGCTTGGATAGCAGCAAATCTGCCCACTCCTCCTGCAGAAACTTGAAGAGTTCACAAGGATCATCTTCCCACAACCTTCCCATCAGATTCCTTCTCATTCAAAATACAAATGGTGGTGGAGGAAGCATGCATGAAATTCAATGCAAACTTGCAAATGTCCATGAGCCGCTTGTTGGTTCCTTCTATGTCCACCTTCAACTTGGCCACTTTTTTCTCAAGCTGAGAAATTTGGTGTTTAAATTTTCTGACCACCCCGTCAGTGCTTGTGTTACTTGCCTCCTCAGTAGGCATCTTTCTCTCACCCACCTCCTCAATATAAATATTCATGTTATTATCTCTTTCCTCAGTCAGGTTCAAAGTATTTTTGGATCCCTCATGACTATCAAAGTCCACCGAGACCTCCTCCTGATTCATCATATTTTTAATGGTTTTTTTACCTTTTTCCTTTGCCAATATGTTAGAGTAGAAATTTTGTCCATGTTGGGGATCAACATCCTCAGTGGTGTCAATATCGAGGACAATATTATTGATTTTTTATTGGGGTGCTGGATAGAGACCTCTGGGGTGCGGTCTCTCTTTATGCCAACTGGGGAATCATGGATAGGGTGTGTATTAGAGGAGTTAGGGCTCACAATAGGGGTAGAAATACCCTTAGACCCAAAGGGAGTAGAAAGGAAACCCTTATCTAGAGAAACTAAGGGTGAGGGATGAGGTTGGAGCAGGGAGTCAAAGACAACAAAGATGGTAGGAGGAGGGAAGAGAGCATGGTGGAAGTTATAAAGCCTCAAAAATAAGCCTTGGTGAGGGATGACAAGTTTTTTCCCCAAATTTTTAGCCTCTGTAACATCACCCACATTACCCTCCATGGAGTGTAATAGAAAAAATGAAATGAAGATCAAAATTTTATGCCTAAGGTGATTGAGGAAATGAAAATGGTATTTATAAAAAGTTCCATACAAACCTTACAGCATGAAATACTTGATGATGAGCTTGCACATATTTGGCCAAAAATCTAGGAAGTCAGTAGTGCTATAGCCGCCATGTTTCAAAACAAGATTCTCCTAAGGGCTCCTGAAGAAATGGGTCAAGTCTGTCTTCGTAGGGACTTTTCTAGTTTTCTTCCACTTGCAGCTCATGGTGGGAAGGCCAGTGGCCTTACCAATCACCTCTTCATTTATTCCAAATGAGATATCATTCATAGAGACACACCTTTCAACCTAGGATGTCGCAAACCATCTAGAAATTGTCTCATCGTACCCCGTCATACTTTCCATAAATGGAAGGATACCACCTTCCTTGTAGAAATAGATAACCATCGGGTCAGAGGTAAATTCATCCTCAATTTTATCAGGTTCAATTATGTGTCTATCACCACCCATCTCTAGCCCAGGAAAGCAAAGTAGCAAGGGCACACACCAAGTGAAGAAATTGTGACCCTTAGGGGAATTCCCGTTCAACGCCAAAAAAACACTGTGAAAACTCAAAGTGTTATTGCTCCTGCCAAAACAACTCCAGTGAAAAGTTGAGAACCAAATAATTTCTACATTATACAAATCGTAGCTTAGCAGAGAAGTAATCAACCCATAACTAATATCATTATTAGGGTAGTAATTGCACTGCCCAGCAATTTGCATCGCCAATACCGCTAAGAGAGCCAGCACATGAGAGTTACATTGTGAATTGCAAAAGCAATCATATTCTATATTTTTCACTTAAAAGTGTAAGAGAAAATAAACTACTTACATAAATTAAAGTATGTTAGGTAAACTAATTGAATCACAATGATAGACAAATTTGATCAGGATGATGAGCTAGGATTGATAAATTGGTATAATTGATGCAAAATTAATGTGAAATCAAAATAAATTCAAATATAATATTAAGTTGGATTCTAAAGAGGATGATTTTGAATCTGTAAATTTAACTAAATTTCTTTGTGGTTCAACCACATAAGTGCATATTTGATCTCTTAGAGGATGATTTTGAATTTGAACTTTAAATTTCATTATGGCTAAACAATTTCCCACTTGTACAAACATTGCTAAAGAATAAAGGGACAAAGAAGAACAATTTTCAAGGATGAAGATGTCCATAGCTAATCTACACCAACTAGTTTGTACTCATTGGAATATTGAATGATTCAACAATATTTTATAAGGCTTTAACATTCTAAATTTATACCTTTCCATCCTCCATTAAATATGAACTGTGAAGTGAAACTAAACATCATACCCTTCATGCAAGCATCAAAGATATGGATATTTATTAATATTGTGGAACTCTAACCACACAATTGATCCTTATTACCATGTGTTTTATTCTAATACCCAAGCATAATCTATGTAGTAAAATTATTTCTTTAAAAGCATGTTTATTAGCCATGTATTTTTCCTTAGTATTGGAAGGGTAGCATTTTACTTACCTAGCCACTAGTCCCCCCCCCCGCAAAAAAAAAAAAAAGAGAGAGAGTACATCACCACTGGTGAATCTACTGTGCAAGTCACCTACCAAGAATGTATCCATAAAATATTATATGTCTATCACCTTCCTAAACCACCCATGCCCTTACATAAAATAGATCAATATATATACTCCTATTATAGCCTTAGATTCTTGAGATTTAACTTTGATGTTCTTTCAAGGTTTGACATAAACCTACTCAATAATGATAAAATTGAACTAGGTAAACACATCTATATGGAAACTCACATTGTTGTGGAATTTGGCATTCTACAATGGATTACTAGTAGAAAATTTTATCCATTGTTTATCCATTGTCTCTAGAAAAGGTTAGCTTCCTTTTCAATCAAAGTGTTGTGTTGAACCAACCCAACACATTGTGCTAAACTAGTGCAATTTGTCATGTTAAAAAAGTTAACACATTGTGTTAAACCAACTTAACACCTAAAAACCCACGGCTAACCTACCCTAACAACTTTTAGGGAAAATGGAAGAATGACTACTGAAAAGTAAATGAGAGGTGATCCACCAAATTGAAAACATTCTTAACACCTGAAAACCAGATTGAAAACCTACAAGTGTGGGACCTTGTGCACTATTAGATAGATAAGATGCTAATAAGGATCTCCCCAATGAGTGATCAAAATAAGACCATTGATGAAGAAATGCATTTAAATTAGACAACAGGATGGAAACCCTGCAATTTATTGACCCTCATAGGGATGCAGGGTCCTTATATCCTTTTGCATCTATTCCTATCATTCCATGAAATACACTCCTTCCTACCATACATCTTTGTGAGTTTGCAAGGAACAAAAACCTCCTTTCGCCTCCTAAAATGGGAAACATTAGGTAGCACCAAAATTGTGCATGTCACAAAGCTTAGGGGAATAATATGACGTGTTACCAAAATAGTTTAGTTAACACGACACATTAACAAAAAATGTCAAACAATACGACTTGTTGGCCCTTCTATGATGGGCTAGTGGTGGAAAAAAATGTCAATAGTATACTAAAAAAGAAATAGTATGGGAAGTATTAGGTAGCACAGCAGGGGTATGGGGCACAAATATTAGGGTGACAACACAACATATTTGCAATAAATATTCAAATAAATGTCGAGTTGGCAATTATTTTTGGAAAACACAACATATTGGCCCTTGTATGTAACAGTTTAGCCCATGATGAAGGTGTCTTAGACCAGTTATCTTTAATGGGCTAATAGTGACAAACACCAATAGTATACTAAAGAAGAAATAGTGGTATGACATAATGGGTTGGTTTTATGTATATAGAGAATTTTAACATATTTCATTAAATTTTTAAGCACCAATTCGCATGGTATAAAACACACACTATGTTTGATATCTTATAATTAAAACAACACCATGATTTGTAGGTCCACATCACAATAATATAATGGAAATATAGGTTAAAATATAGTGTATTTTGAAGCACACTATATTTCATACAATGAAACACAAGATAAGTCTTAAAATGAGATTTGGATTCAACAAAAACTTGGAGTTGATGAATACGGTATTGCTTATTATTACATACATTTAATACTTGCACTAATATCTCTTAAACAAAATAGCTCCTTTCTCCCACACACCCACAAGCTAAGATTTAAAAGCATTAGGTAGCACCATGGGGGTGTAGGGCACAAAGCTCAGGGGTATAACATGACTTATTAGCAACAAATATTTGGAGAATATGACACGTCAGAAAAAAATTTAGGAAAACCCTACAATCTATTGACCCTCATGGGGACATGGGGTCCTTATATCATTTTCCATGAATTCCCTGTGTGCCCACGAAAAATACTCCTTAATACCTTACATCTCCGTGGGGTTGTGGGGAACAAAAACTTCCTTTCCCCCACACACTCACAAACTAATATGGGGAGCATTAAGTATAATCACTAGGGTGCGTGTCACAAATCTTAACAGAATAAAATGACGTATTAAAAATAAATCTTCAGATAACACGACGAGTTAGAAATAAATTCCAAAAAACCTTGCAACCTATTGACCCTCACAGGGATGTAGGGTCTTATATCATTTGGCATGTATTCTTCGTGTGCCCACAAAGTACACTCCTTCATACCTTACATCTCTGTGGGGATACGAGGAATGTAAACATCCTTTCACCTCCTTTTCCCTGCACACCTCCCCACACACACTCACAAAATAACATGGGAAGCATTAGGTATTACTATGAGGGTCCAGGGCACAAACCTTAGTGGGATAACACAATGTATTAGCAACAAATTTATAGATAACATAACACATTAGCATGAAGGTCTCATCTTCCTTATATATGAGCACTGTAGGAAGAAAGATCAAAGGTGTATCTCCAAACCTAATCAAGAGAAGGCTGATAGTAGAAAAAGAAAGGTGGAAGGGTTTGAAGAGAGTACTAATATCAAGAGCTCGACTCCTGTGAAAAAATCTAAAACTGGAAAAATGATGTGGCATTCTAGGGGTAATAATAAACCTGATTCTAAGGGGAATGGTTCCCCAGTGGCTACTCCTATGTCTCAAAAGTTTTTTCTCGAGTTTCAAGAAGGGGAACGGATGGAAACTAAAGATGATTATTAGGTTTCTTTAATGGGAGGTAATGAGGTTGAGGGCTTTGGTGAGAAGGAGGGTATGGAAATAGATTACAATGATGAAGAGGTCAGTGCTTTTGATGTTGCAATTAATTCTCCTATAAGTCTAGTGAATACTGGTATTGAAACTGTGGAACACAAGTTCACTGCTATTTTGGAGAAGAAGAAGATTCATCAGAAAGATTTTGAGGAGGGTAGTAAGAAGAAGAAGGAATCTAAGAAAGTTTTGATTCTTGTGGACTACACCAATTATGTGGAACATGAAAAAGCAATATTGCCTCCTAATTTGAATGATTATGGATTTAATTCCAAAGGGGGCCTTATTGAGCATAAAGAGGCTTCTATTCAGCTATTTCCCAAGGATATGGAAGATAAGAGGTATTTTACCTTGGGTGTGCTTCAAACTATCAAAGCTAAGTTGATGTACTCCTTCGGGATGGATAAATGGGTATTTCATGAAATTAAAGAGCTTAGCCTCAAGTATAGGGCTCTTAATGCTAAGTTGCAAAATCTTCAACATGGTATGGATACCCTAAATTTTGAGGGGCAGTGGACTATGGAAGAGAAGAATAAGATGTTGGGTCACTTTTCTGGTGATAACAACAGGATGGACACTATAGACAGGAATTTGGAAAAGCTTACTATAAAGTGGGAGAAGATTGACAACACCATAAAGAAAATCCTTCAACATACACACGATGGTTTGAAGGTTTGTGTTGAGAATCTTAAATTCTTGGTTGCTAAATTGGAGATCCCCTTAATGAAGAAGTCTATTGTGAAGTGGGATGATATTGAAGAGGTGGAGGGTCATAATGAGGGACCAAGAAAGAGAACCACGGTGAGCCTCAAGAAATAAATGGTTGTTATTCCCAAGGACATTAAGGATATGAAGGTTTCTATGCAAAATATGAATTCCCTAGAGGAAGAGGTTGCAGTGACTCTGAAGGATCTTTCCTAGTAGGCTCCTGTTCCTATTTTTTGGTTTTGGTTGCTTCGGTGTTGGTGTGCTGGTTTTTCTGGTTGTTCCTGTGTGTTGGTTTTTCTCGTGTTTTCTGTGTGCTGGTTTTTTATTGGTCTTATGATCTTCCAGAAATATTTTGTCTTTGGGAAGCTTTATTGTTATATCTGATGTAACTTCTTTGTAAAGGTTTTCGAGTCCCTTCAAAACCTATTTTTGCCTCAATAAAAAAACATGACACATTAGCAAAAAATTCAAGAAAATACGACATGTTGACACTTGTATGAAAATTTTTATCCCATGATGAAGGTATGTCAGATCAGTCATCTTTGATGGGCTAATGGTGGAAAAAATTTGAAATAATATACGAAAGAAGAAATAACAATATGACATAAAAAATTAAAAATAAAAAATATATATTCAACCAAGCTATCCTCAAAACCAAGCACCAATGCCAAAAGACCAAGTTCTCAGGATCAAATTGCATATAAAATATATCTCACACACAATACATATTATTTACATATAATTACCGTGGTGAGTTAATGGAGTGATTATCTAGACCTTCTTAAGTATTTAATGTTTTTAGATAAATATTTTAATTATATGTAATACCCCTCTAACCGTAATGTGTCTTTGGTAATGTTGAAGGTATCTTAGTGCTTCTTTTGTTGACATGTATTTGTTTGAGGTGCTTCTTTAACTCATTATATTCTAATCTAGTTTGAAAATGATGCACTTATCAATGCTTTTATCCTTTGTTATGTGGCCACCATTTGATGATGATGATATCTTAGGATCTTGTGTTAGGATGGATACCTAAAAAACATGTGTGATTTATATACAAGTGTTTCTTGGTATCACTGATTATGATTTCCATGTCTTCCAAGTGATTAGGTCCTCATAAGTGATGATTCTCTAAAGTTAGACATATTTGTTCATGATTATTGTTATATCATACTTTTGTACTCATGATATGATCATTTCCTTGGAAATTTGATTTGGTTATGTGACTAAACCTAATGGATTATGATCTAACCCTTGTTTATAACTGATTTATGATTTATATACTTGATGTTATATGTGTTTGTATCTATGATGTGATTTCATGACTAGGGACGAAGTCATAGTTACTCACCTAGTAAGGGTCCACACGATGTCTCGATCCCAGTCATCTTTCTACATTGCCTTCCTTATATATGTATATTCACATGTATAGTTTCTCTGTGATGTAGGCTTGCAGGTACTAGGCATCGAATCCACCTGGCTTCACAGGTCTGAGCATGCCCTAAAATCCTTGATAGTCATTGTTCCAGAGATAGTACCAAGGTTCTCACAAATGCCTTCCCTTATGGCCATAGGTTTCCTTTTTCAGAGGTCTACATTTTAGAGGGTTTCATGCTTGGTTATGAGTTTAGATTGACTTGCCTTGTTTGACCTTGTGTTTTTCTCTATGTGTTTTAAAGTTGAGTTTAATGACCTCTTTGGATGGTTATATTTATTTTGAGGCATGTGATTTTATTCTATCTGAGTGTTATATCTTATAATTATAAATACGTAATAATATTAATGCTGTGAGCTATTACTTCATAGTCACATAGATTTTAGTGTTTGGTATTTGACATATATCTCACTAGTAGAATTGGCACCTTTTTTCGACCAAAATTGGTCAAATTTTCTACCCAAATTGGTCGAATGATCCACAAATGGTCTTTTCTCTATTTTTCTAGTCAAAATTTTGACACATAATTGTTAAGGTTGAATGTTCTATGCCAATCTTGGTCAAAATTGACATCTGCAAGCAGAAATTTTATTAATCGAACTTTTGACCAATGTCGATCAAATTTTTTTCCCCATCTGACAAGCATGCCAAACCCACAACGCTAAATTTTGACCAATGTCGGTCAAAATGTTTGGCCCATCCAACCAAGATGCCAAACCCACGACGCTAAATTTTAACCAATGTTGGTCAAAATGTTTGGCCCGTCCAACCAGGATGCCAAACCCATGACCCTAAATTTTGACACTGAATGGTTGATATGTAGACCGGTCTTGGTGAGGGTTTCGACCAAAGTTAGTCAAATTTTTGACCAATATGGAATGTTAAAAAAAACACTTGAAGATAAATATCCAGAGTAATCACCAATGGCATCCTGGTTGGTGATTAGTCTAGATATTTATCTTCAGGTGTTACTTTGCATTAATATATATACCTGAATTTATCTTTCTTTCCTGTGTATCATATTCTCCTTGCCTCTCTATTTCATGCACCTATATATATGGCTACACAAGTAGATGCATGATATAAAATTCATATTTTGTTACATACAATATTGTAAGATAAGCTACATCAATAAATTAGCTAAATCAATCATAAGGTATTTAAAACTAGTTTCTTAAAGAGATGCAAAATATGTAAAATATTGGTAAGGGGTGGCAAGATCAAGGAAGAACTCAAAAGTAAAAGACCTAAGGGCCATACCTAATGCCTCGGGGGCTCATCATAGATGGCCTTTCCTACGTAACTCATAGAGACATCATAGTTTAGGTTTAACTTTAAAAGGAGTCTTTTAAAGGATGGTGGAAGTGGTATCAAGCCTCTTTATCCAAAGGGTATGAATGGCATTTCTCTCTTCACTGGAATCGAGGGTGCAGAAGTTTCTCTACATTGTTTGGGTATAGCACTCAATTTCTATACCAAATCGATGCAGAGAAACCTTCTGCACCCCTTATTCAATTGAAGATAGAGGACATTGATCCCCTTTTGATAAAGAGTCTTCAATGAAGATAGATGGTATCCTACCATTTCTACCTGAAGAATTACCAAGGGAAAAAGAGGCCACAATTGTACCATTAAATTTATGCACATTTGGGCCTTCTAACACCATATGGAATGTGTTGTGTTTATAGAAGAGATAACTACCTACAACTATATTTCATCAGGCATTTAAAACTAGTTTCGTAAAGAGATGTAAACTATGTAAAATATTGGTAAGGGGTGGCAAGATCAAGGAAGAACTCAAAACTACAAAACCTAAGGGCCAGACCTAATGCCTCGGGGGCTCATCATAGATGGCCTTTCCTACGTAACTTGCAAAGACATCTTAGTTCAAGTTTAACTTTAAAACTAATCTTTTAAAGGATGGTATAACTTTTAAACCCATTTAAGTTTCTTTTTTATAATTTGGATCCATATAAACATGTCAAACTTTGAGCAATTTAGAATATTGTACACCAGATTTTAATAAACATAAAACAACTAAAGAAAGTAAAATGAAAGCAATAAATGTAGATGACACATAAGTCACATGATACATATGCTAAAGATTTCATAGTAGACAATAAACAATTAGAGCTACATACAACTAAATACAACATCACATGGTAGTAATGAATAACCCACCCTTGAAGAGAGAGATATGGTACTTTTTCAATGTAGAAAGTGGAAGTTGTTATTGGTTTAATTAAAGACTAAACAACCACCCTAATTACCTCTTTTGATCCCTCACCTCCAAGAAAACAACATGACTATTGAGTAAATGCATGTGTTGACTCTGTATCCATGAATAGTTAAAAAGAAGCTGAGATCTCCAACATCACCCACACCGCATGAATCATAATTTGAGCACTAATCATGAAAACCTTCCTTAAATGAAAATCAAAGATTTCCCTCAAAAAATAAATCTACCCCTTCTTTGGTATTAGCCTCACCATGGTATCTATCTTCTCAAAGAAATAAATATGGTATGGTTGCAAATGAGGAGAAGCAATAATTAAACCACCTCCCAATATCTCATCATATTTTCCATGATTATGCAAGTACTTAATAATATTGGATCATATTGGATCAAAGAAATAATTCTGAAGTTTATTTGTTTATTTATTTATGTCAACATTTCAAATCATATTGGATAATCTATCATCATCTGAATGGTATAGATTTTGTATAATCATATAATCGAATTCTAAAAAAATTCAATAATAACTCTAATATAATTCAAAGTTGTATCTTTAAGATTGCGTTGTAGAAGGATCAATGCCCATTTTACATTTGGGTTCTAAAGAATTGGTGGATCAAAAGTATGAATCCTCATTGCCCATTTTACATTTGGACTATGAGGAGAAAATTAATCATGTCAAGTGCATAAAATTCTTATTGTTTGGGGACTCTTCACACAGGAAATTGAAGGGAAGTGTGAAAGCAGTTAGGAGAAGTATATCACCACCACCCCCTACTTCAAATAAATCCAAAACTAGTACGGATAGTAAAACATGATGCCTATTATCTGAAGATCTCTTATTTGTACTTGTTTGAAGATCATCATGGGATTTAAGCTTGTGATTACATATTTGGTTTTCTTGGCTGCAAATTGATAGAGTTTAAAGGAGGCATAATGTATTTAAGGGGTATAGTTGTGGGAGGGACAAGTCCTAAGAATTAAATTATATAATTTATTGTATAATATAATTTTATTTCTTATTTATCATAACACAGATGGAAACTATGCCTTCAAAAAAAAACATTTTTATATGAACACAAAACATACAATTACAAACACAATTTTACTATGTTGAATCATGGAAATATATACACTTCAATCTCTTATTGAATCTTCCTATATGTGTAATTTCTTGTTCCTACATCTATAATCCTCCTCCCACTTCAATTTTTTTCTAACATAAAGATGAAATTTTTGGTAGGATCCTAAAGATATGAACTGGTGGATGGAGTATGCAAATGACACATGTCTAGGGTACTAACCTTCTAAACTGTTTACTCTTCTTCCAAATCATGCAACCATGGTGCAATTGGGAGGCGAGGTGGTAAGTACAGAGCCGAGAGGAAAGCATACTTCCACTCATATAGGAAGTGGTCGTTATCCAGATGAAGGATTTGCTAGAGCAAGTTGCATTTGGAATATAGAGTTAGTGGTGTTGATAATAGCTTGAGACCTGTTGGTACCATGTCTACTATGATAGACCATGCCAACTGTTACAATATGCATTTTACCTATAAAATTGATTGGGGTAACCATTTCTATTTTTGTGGAACAAGGAACAACTTTGGGAGCAACTTAGGTTGTCCTTAGTAAACAACTAGTCTACTTTTGGAGGGAGAATGCCTTGAATATGAATGACATGGTTCACTATAAATGCTTCAGTAACTTATATTGAGTTTATGCATCAAAAGCTTCCACAAATAGGTAGTCCACTAATTAGTTTATATTTGGAAGGACTATATCTGCATATTATTATGTCTCATTTATTTTGCACCAGTCCATTCTTCATAGAGAATTTCACTTTGTCCTCTTCTCTGAGATATTAATTTCTCCATTCCATAAAATATCAAAATAAAATAGCTTATAGCTAAGTTTCTGAATCAGGTGATTTCAAGAATGAAACGTATCAGAATTGGATTCCAAAATGAATTTCTTGTGATGCATTTTGATTTGTGTTTTTAGATGCAGAAATGTTTAGTGATTCTAGTTTGATCTTTTGATATTCTTAAGACTGGTTTATAGAAAAAAGGTTTATTGTATTTCTTTTTTCTTTTTTCTTTTTAATGCATAGATATTGATTATAATAAAATAATGTATAAATAAATTTGAAAGAGGCTCAACCAAGCAAGTCTAGGAGATACAACTAGGATAAAAAATTAAGAACCATTAAAGAGAGACAAGATGTACTATATGTATTGATTGTATATGATGTAGGAAGGTAACCTTCTTTCCTTTCCTTTGAAGCATGGAAAGTTGAACTCCAACTTGATCTATTATAGAGGGGACTTCTAATAAAATCAATGTTGAAGGGTTTCAGAATTCTTAATTGGGATACAAAGGAGAAGATCCAAGTTGCAGAAGAAAAAATAGATCTAGTTTGTGGGAGCCTTTTTTTTTTGGGTTTTGCATGCCTTTTTTGTTTGCTGACTATCTGTGGGTCCCATAGCAGAGTTATTAAAAAATTTCATTCATTCAAGAGTGTTAAAGTTTAAGCCAGACAAAATAACACCCTGATGGTATCATATTTGATGACATGGCCCTAAAACCTTAGTTATAAGTAGGGGACTTTCTAAGTAAGCTGTTGTAAAAAAATTAGGAGTGATTTGAAATTTTGGATTTTGAGAAGCATGAGGTTAAGGTGCTCAACTATCAGATCCTTTTGCCTAGATGCCAGCCAGACTTAATCTGAATATTTTGTGAATTGAAATTTATATACATGATAACATCATTTGATATCCTAGGATCTTAAAGATTGCTTGGTCTCATGAAAATAAATTATTGAAAACTTCCATTTCAGCCTTTTGAAAAAGACCATACTTACAATTTTACTATCAGCATTTTAAATCGCAGTTCATAATTCATCATCATTGATTAAAATTAAAAAATCTATTTTAATCTATTTTTTTGACACCCTCTTTATTTTAAATATAAATCAATGGTGGGATCTAACTTTCTAATTCATCATTCAAACAACGCTGCAAATCAAGCTCATATCAAGATATAAAAGTTCAGACATTCATTCCTTTCTCCCTAAAATAAATACTTAGAAGCAGCTACAACAGTTCTAAATTCAAAATCCATGGTGGAATAAAGCATTATATTTATGTTTTTCAGTATAAATGCAGAGAAAGCAATATCCCATGAATTTTAACTTGTTGACTTCACATTGCAACCTTCATACCAAAATCATTTAAGTAAAAAAGGTAGATTGGACACATCTCCAGTTCTTTAAATTTAAACTCATCTGCAATAGAAACCAAGTTGCCTTTGATGGAGTCGTTATGACTAAGCATCTTAAAATGATAATGTTAGATAACCACTCTCTTACTCTCATATTTATATATGTAAACATATATATATATATATATATATATATACATTCACAAATAAAAAGACTTTTTCATATATTTTTAGATATATATATCAATTGTTAGACATTTCATTAAACATTAAGGATATTTTTATCAATAATACTCTCACGTCTATAATTTCATTAAATCAACTAGTAGAAACAAAGATTAGTAAGAATTTTTTGCACACTTAATTTTTCTATTTGTATGCCTTCTAATGCAATCTAAAAATATTATCAATTTTCTTATTGTGCACGTTTGGTTCTGATGAATTGAATGCATCTCTTTATCTTCATAACACTTTACCATTTTTCTTCTTCTATTAGTTCCTCAAAAGTGTTTGGTTCATGAGCACTTGGAATAGAATTGTCAACAATGTATGATTGAAATCATAGTCATGAAACATAATGAGAATTCTACTTATTATCTCATATATCCTTAGAGGATCATTGGATTGTGGAGTGGATAATTAGATTGAATTCAAATCATTAATAAC
>MU225508.1:1591460-1610564 GCA_018584345.1 Thuja plicata | reverse complement strand
TTTAACTGGAAGGACCCTCTTGTGTCCCACGGCCATACCACTAAAAGATTGCATGTCTCCAGAAAATCTAGTCGTGGGTACTATATTTCTAAGACGTGTAACTTGCAGATTGTATACTAATATAAAATATGCTTGGAGTACAGCCTTGGCCTAAATTTATTCAAGGTAGTAATATGCAGGGGAGGTTAAGCCCGGGGGAGTTTCCGCCCTGCTTTCCCTCCTATATAAACCCCACTCCCCCGCTTATGTTTTCACAACCAAAATTCTTCCTCGGTTGCGAGTCTTTTAGGGTTTCTCTTTGTATGTTTTTAATTTTCTGCATTCATCATTATTTTCCATGATTGCCACTGAACAGCTTTAGAAATTTGCATAAAATGTAACCTGTCGTCCCTGCAATCTGCGTTAAGGATTACTGTTTGCGTTTTCTGGGTGTTCATATTTTGTACATTTTCAGTGTGTTTATATTGTGTGCGTTTTGTGTTGAGTTTCCAGGAAATGGCAGGCACCGCATTGGGGTTTCTTCAAAGCACTACGTAGCTTTTTGTTTTCTGTGGCTCGGCCTGTTTATGTTTAAACGTATTTTTGTTATTTTGTAGCACGGTGTAGTGCTCATGGACTTCCCAATGAGATATGTCAGATACTCAAATTTATAATTTTTTATTATATATATCTTTTACAGTTTATGCTTTTATTAAACAATTATATTTTTTTAGTTGAAGTTGGGATTAAAGTAATTAATTAATTATTTTAATTTTAAATATATTGAATGAATTGCAAGTGTGAAATTTTATTAATCAAATTAAACATATTCAATATTTATATTATTAATAGTAATGATAAATTTTTAAATTTTAGTTAGATGGATATATGTATACAATGTTAATATAAATTAAATTTTGAGATAATGTTATATGATATAAAGACATTAGAAAGAAATTTTAAAAAATGGATATATGAAGATTGTTGGTGATAGAAGAAATGAAGAGAGAATGTGAAGAAAGAGAGCAAGACATTTTAAAATTATGGAAGTGAAGACCATTGAAGAAGAACATTTTTAAATCTTCTATACCTGTTTTTTAAATTTTCTTGGATAATGTCTTTGTATTATGTGATGTTTTTTCTTGAAATTTTGTTTATACTAATGTTGTATACATTATGCATCTAACTTGAATTTAATAATTTATGATTAGTAATAATTTATATATTTATATTTTTTAAATTAATAAAAGATACCTTAATATCTTATATAATCATTATTACTAATTTTTATAGAACATTTCTTTTAAATTCTAACATTGTGAGCCGGGGTAGGTTTTTATATACTTATTGTCTATCACCATTTACTTTTTATGTTTGGAAGAAGCATAATTTTGGTGCTTTCATCCAATATTAAAAGGTATAATTTTTATAATGATGGAGCATAGGTGCTTATTACAAGAACTATGATAGTGGTCGTCTATCTTGTTTTACAAACTCTTCCAATCTTTTTTATTAGGTTTATGTCTTTTTATACACTATAAAAAGTAATTTTTTTATATGATTATGCCTTTCTAAAAGATTATTGTTTTGATGATATTATAGGAAAAATTTCTCTAATTGGAAGTGTCTCTATGGAAACTTGGTGTTATGTTGGTGCTTCTTAGTCCGAAGTGGTTCAGAGAAACTCCATATTATCTTGAATCTCAAAATAACATAACATTACAGGTATTTTGTTTACAAGATATAAAAACTATTTTTATTCATTTTTAAATGATAATTATATGAATGATATCAAAAAACAAGTTAATCCCTTACCACGAAGTGTGTTTGTGGAAGCTTGGTATTATGTCATTGGTTGTTTTCTTGAAGTGGATCTACCGAAACTATGTATTATGTTGGATCTCAAAAGAGCATATCATTAGGATGATTTACATATTTTTTCTACACAATATAATACACATTTTTGCCAAAAATTGCTCATTTTTCTTGGTGTGTTCTCTTCCAAGGCTTACCATTGGGTGATAGACTCAAACACATGGGAGTCCCCAACGCTAGATGCCTGTTTTGTGGCCTATCGGAGTTTTTCATGCATATCTTTTGGTTCTGCAGAAGAGGTCAAGAGTATTGGGCCTGGATTCATGATTTCTTTCGGTCTTTAAGGCTGGAGTTTTTTTCCTGGCATATGATCCTGTTGGGAGATTCTCCCAGAATCCCCTTGCAATTTTCCCAGATCTGGCATGCTTTCAGGATGAAGATTCTTTTTACTTTATGGAAAGATAGAAATGTTGTTTTATTTACTCACAGTTCTCTTGATACTAGTATATCTATGAACTCTAAAGCTTGTATCTATAATAATGTGCTTCTGCAGATACAAGTTCAGACAGATAAGGTGGCTCTTGAAGTGACGCATCTGTAAGGGCTCTTGCAGCACTGGGGCAATGACTCTTGTATTGTTGCTCGCATGTTGCCAGTCCTTGTTTCTGCTAGCAATACCCCTCCTCGCCACCGCCACCGCTGCTCCTATGGTAGGTGGTCTTTCACTCCCCACTCTTAGGCTCACACTCGCTCTCCCAGTAGAGGATCCTAGCGGGGTCGTTTGGCTTCTTCGCAGCCGCGGTGCAGTGCCTTAGGCTAGGATTTGTCGCCTCCTGGTGTTCTTCCTATTGCTGGTTCTAACAAGTTTCCTCACCTAGCATTGGCCATTTCTCCTCCCAGACCGGAGGATGGTGAAATTGCGCAAGATAAAGATAACAAAGATAATGATGGGTGGTCACTTCCTGACCACAACCCTAACCCTGCCACTGGGTGGGGTAATCATGATGATCAAGATCCTCCCTCTGCAGCCACTACTTTGGCTGCATGAGGTTTTTTTGATGAGTAATTTTTTTTTGTATTTTCGGCCTTGGGTCGTGTGACTCTCGCGAGGTGACTTTTTCCCCCGACCCCTTTTTTTGTGAATATGTACTTTATAAATTTTAATTAATAGTAAAGGGCCTATTCATAAAAAAAAATGTGCATTTCTAAGTGATCATTATTTGGTTGATGTTATAGGAAAAAATCATCCCTTAGTTTTAAGTGCCTCTATGGAAACTTGGTATTGTGTTGGTGGTTCTTAGTTTAAAGGTGATCTAGAGAAACTTCACATTATGTTGAAACGATATTATGTTGGAGATAAACAAAACATATATTGACTTATCTTGAAGTACCTTTATCTAAACTTGACATTATGTTGGTGGTAACAAATACATATGTTGATATTTATAGAGTTCTTTTGGTTGTTGATTGAGTGTGAAGAATGTTGATAATTCTTCTCAATTAAAATTATAAACAATTCTTATAGCTTTAAAAAAATTTATCATGTATTTACAAAGTGAGATATATAATTTCACTTTATAATCATGTATATTCTTCAATCTCTTCAAAAATCTATAATTAAAAATTATTGTAAATTTAAAATTATAAAAAAAAAACTTTATTAGTGTCTATATTGGCTATGAGTAAACAATATTAAAAGTTGCTTAATTTTTTTATTTTTGAAGTAATTGTGCATTATCTTTATGGAACAAGATATGCAACTATCTATATTTAAATAAGTAAATAATATTAAATTTGAACAATTTATAAGTTCCAATTGAAATATATTGCCATTTTTTAGTTGAAATTTATTTTGTATACTAGATTATTATATTTTAATAAAAAATCTGAGATACATGCATATTTTATTGAAATATTTTCTATCACCTCTTTTTACAATAAAATTTTAAACCAAAACATAATCATACAATTGAAAATATAATACACCTTCAATATGTATATAAAAGTACATTTTGTTTAATTTATCAAATCAAGCATAATATTTTTACTGAGATAAAAATATCCTAAAAATTAACTCTTTTGAAGTAACATATTTATAAATTTGAAATTAATTTCTTATTCACAGGGCCACAAAGTCTTAAATGTACCTAGAGAACATATTCATAACATTGAAATCGATTGGGTATGAAAGTGGCCACAAAGACTTGACTTTTAGTGAAAGTTGTAGTTAACAATAATATTATAAAATATATAATTTTTTTATTACTCTTTCTTACATGCAATTATGAATAGTTGAATATTTAAAATAGAGTCTCATTTTATAATTGAATACTTTATTAATATCTTAGAAGTCATGGTTGAGAAAGTGGCATGATGATTTCATGATATATACAATGGTTCTAATGGGTGTGTATTTATACTACTTAGCCTTTTAATTTTTTTGGTACTAAAATAATGCAAAAGAATAGAAATAAAGTGCCAAAGTACAATAGAGTAGCCAAAACTACCACATTCAAAGTAGTAAAATACAAAGATTTACATCTACACTTCAAGTTTTAAAACATATGTAAATTACATGTTTTAGTAATTATGTAACAACTTACAATGTCAAAGATAAAATAACATTACATGTCAAAATATAAACTTAGAATGGAGTGGACTATAATAAGTTGAAATGGAGTGGATAGTAGTTTCATGTTCACTTGAGTTACAATTAACCTCCAAATTGATTACAATATAAATCATGGAAGAAAAATAAAGAGTGACATAAGTCATGTATTCATCCATGATGAACCACTTAAAAATATATATCAGACATAAGCTAAGTATTTAGTTTGACATAATGAGGGCAACACCTACTTTTCATATTTTGTTTGTCGTGATTAGTGCATCACCTAGTTTTCCCTTTTGTACTCTCTTAAACTAATTAAGAGTAATGATATCATCTTTGAATAATAATCTAATTCTTTAATAAATATAAATAATCATAATAGGTATCATAATATTATGTACAATATATTAAAGATGTACATAATTTAGTTTTCACCTAAGTACACTAACATAAAGCATTTTAACATAATTGATATTTTTAAAGAAATTTAAATTCATATTTGTACATCTTAAAATTCAATGATAAATTAGCAAGAAATAAAACCTTTGATTAGAGGCATTTTAGAAATTGGTAATTTAAATTTTTTCCTAATCTTGAATAACACAAACAAAAGGATAATATGAAATGGACGAGGGAAGATCTAAGACAACAAAACCAACAATCAAATATTATAGAATCATCATAAGATGGTTAGGAAGAAAATTCTTTCAACAAGTAAAAGAAGACAAACTATGAAGAGCTCATTAATAAGTCGAGGCCAAGAACACAACTTAGAAAAGAAAAGTCTACAATGAAATAGGATCCCCTCATACACCATTTGAGACGAAGATTTACCATTATGTTATGGAACAAATTCACCAAGTAAATCATTACGTAAATCTATTTCCACCAAGATATAGACATAGAAATATTTACCAACAAGAAATGATGCAAAATATTACCATGACCTCATAAGATGAGAATCACATAAAATGTAAGCGGAGATAGGGTAATATTATCCAAATAGGAAAAATATTAATGTATTTATTTAAAGGGTTAGAGGAAGGATTCTAAGGCAAGATGAGAATCTCAATCTCACACACCATTAACCTACACTACTTATCTATCCTCAAAAGATTTAAATTATACCAGAAAAATTCCCTCAGCAGAAGGGTAAATCTAGGAAGAGAAACCAAAGGGATTACAACACTAGGAGAGGTGAAAGTATGAATTACTTACCAACAAAGAATCTTTAGTCAACCAAGGTAGAAAAGCGTCCAATTCACTATAAAATTTCCATAGCATCTACAAAATACTTTTGTAAGAGGAAAAGGGGAAATAGAACAAATGGAATCAAATGCTAAAGGAGAATCAACAATTTTTGTGGTGATAGGAAAATGCTCAATCATAGGTAGAATAAACTAGAAGAAAAGATAAGTTGGGGAGAACCCAAAGAAAGTCTTCCAACAATAGGATCACCATTAGATTGAGAAAATGCCAAATCTGTGACTAAATCTATAGAGAGAGAATTTTATTTTGAATGAGGGAGAGGGATGAAGAGTGAGAAGGTCATTCCTTGAGTGGGATTTCAAACTAATGAGATGGAATAAATTTTAAATTTTGTTATCAAAATATAATTTGAGGCTAATTATACTTAAATAATTTTATTTTATTCATTAATTCCATAAAGATAATATTATATTCGATGACGGCTCAAAAAACTAATGCTATATTATTCATGTTTATTATTTTCTCATTCATAGTATATTACAAATATTATGGTTGATGGACTAATAACCTTGTTCATTTTTTAGATGGATGTACGAGACTAATTCTCCCTCCAAAATGAGGTGGGAAAATATTGGTGGGATTAATGGGAAGTAGTACTGAGAGGGGAGGGGTGAATCGGTACCTCTAAAACTTTTATCACTTTTCACCTTTGATCATTAGCAATCATTCTAACTGTATTACTGACCATTTTTATGTTCTTTACTATGCATATAACATTAATTCATACTATTTAATTGTTTTCAACATTCATAGAAACATTCATGAAAGTGATAAACACATAACACAAGATATGATATCACAGATAACTCCTGTTAGGAAGTAAAAACTACAGTGGCGATGGCACCCACAAAACTTCACTATCTGTAGAACGGAAGGGAGCTAATAAAGGCTTACAATTGATCACTTCCAATGATCTACCCTATTAAGAGTATTAAAGTAGATACCATTTAAGATCTACTCTTTTAAGAGCTTTAGCAACATTGATTTAAGTGTGCACTCGGTTAAGAGATTTACAATAGGACTGTTAGGTCCACCTTTCTTGAAAGGATTTCTTAAGTGTACTACACTTGTTAGAATGAGTACAATATATTTGACTTGATTGTATGCAATCTATAATTTTTGATCACAAATCCATTAAAGCTCTAATAATATGAATATCACCTATAGTGATTGATTATTACCTTTTATTTGCTCATCGGTAGCCTGTGTTTTTCTCTTTAAACTGATTTTATCCTTTTCTGTCCTTCAACTCAATCAAGTGTATACTAACAAGATATCACAAATAGATGCTGATCTTCAAACAAGTGTACAATCCTCATTAACTGATAAAATCTTTTTAAGATTCTTGACCATCTTATTCTTCTTGTTGACAGTCTTTTTGATTTCTAGGCCTCTTTTTATCTTTGACTTGGCCTCTTCATAGGTTCCAAACCTTGGTTGTTTGCTGTCAATTGGCTCATTGATCTATGCATAAATATCATTGGTTGCTTGATCTATGTTTATTTCAAAATGAAGAGGGGCTAACCAAGCTGTTCTTGGTACAATTGGTTTTATGTGGGTGAAGTTTGTATCCACCATAAAACATATCTCATCCCTATGTTTTTCAATTAGTTGCTCAGGGATCCTTTTTCTTTCCATCATCTTTTCCTTGAATCAAGGAAGTATGTAGTCATTACTTAATCAAAGTTATCTCCTAGTGACTTAATTAGTTCACTAATTTTTAGTGTCACCGGTTTTGTAGTGTACCATTTTACTTTTCCTACTGAAGAAAATTATTCTTGAAAGTAGAAAAATATACACATGATAAGTGAGCCAAACTTACATGTGTTAGTCTTTGTAGACCTTATTGTGTTCATGTTCTCATCAAGTTACTTTAGCAGGATCTCACATAGATCCATCTGGATTTTCTTTGTATCTTTCTTGTAAGCTATGCTTACTGATGTTGATGATATGTTGTTTAGCTTTCTTTCTTGAAATATCTTGTAACCAATCACATATGCACCAAACCTTAGTTCCTTGTCCATGATGGTGTTCACTTTAAGACCTCTGTTATCCCATTTAGTTTTTGTACGCTTTTCAACTTCTGGTCTGGAAGGATTCTTGTGAACCTTAGGCTTGTTGGTTATTGGATAACCAGTGACAAGATGAAGGACATCCTTAGTGATTTCCTTTGTTTTATCCAGACACAACTTCTGATCATGCATTCTGCTAAGTACCAACCTAATCCAGTCAGTTTTGAAATCCCTCGGGAAATATAGGGCATTAGTTATTACTTTAACTTATAGATGCTTATGTTCATATTTTAGGTCTCCTTCTGCATCAAAAATCTTCTTGTAAGCTTCATCCATCTCTAGATCACCTATTTAAGAAATCTTACAGTGAATATAGGACCTTACGTCCTCTATTAACAAAGCCCTAGGTGGAATCTTAGAAAATGCGTCAGTTTCATCAGGTTGCGACGCAATCTCTACCATATCTTGTATTTAGGCTCCACATAGGTGTTGTTCTTAATTAACTTAACCACATTCTTCTTATCATTCTTGATCTTAGTAGTTCTTGAAGTGGTTTCTATCATTTTTAAAATTTTAGGGCTTTCTTGAAAATTTAGGGCTTTCTCAAAATAATGATAGAGTTCTTTTAGTGCCCTCGGTACTTGCTTTGATCCATGATACTGGTGAATGACCTTCTTGGGGTATGCTGGATTGAGTCAAGGTCACTCTACTAAATTCTCTTTAATCACTCTATTTTTCTCTGCTTTTTCTCTTCAAATTATAGGTGAAAAATGAAGTGCTCCCATCAAGTATTTATAGACTTTTTCCATAAGTCTATCATAAATTCTCAATGACTCATTGGGACATGAAGACAAAGTTCATCAGGAAGAATTTCAAAATAATCGTTGGTGTTGTCATGATGATCGGGATGGCTGTTAAGATTTTTGCTTTAACTGACAGATATCGGTGTTCTATCATGACAACTTTATAACTTTGCTTCCTTACCGACGGGTGTAAGGTTACATTAGAAACTTAGCCATTTTATGTGTTGACCGACAATTCTTGGTAAGTGTAGACAACGTATCCATTATGTTCGCTGATGATTTTTTGTATCTGTTTACCGATGCAGTTGTTTTCTCATAATTGTAACAAGTAACATAATATGCATCTTTATTTATGCAGATTTTGACTATCTACCAATTTGTGTAATGGAACTGATGCAAAATATGACTTGGTGTAAAGCAATTACATACTTACTTGTTCAGCTTAAGTGGGGGTGGTGATTTCACCAGATCCATTGGATTAGGTGTCACCATTTGCATTGCTTGGTCGAGCTTCATCATTGCTTGAAGCTTTTCTCCACATTTTGTCTCTAGCCCTCCAGATATCTTCAATGGTGTTTCCATTGGGATATATGTTTGTCTCTATCATTCGGTCTTTTCAATCTTTCTTGAGACGACCAACTTTGTGACAGTGTAAGCATGTCATTCTAGGGTTTGTCTAGCCTCTACGCCTTTTGGTCCATGCCCTCATGCAGTTTGCAACAATGTGACCATATCTACTACATGTTGTACAGTTTCTCCACGTACTGTAGTCCCATACATATTGATTACCAATCCTTTTTGGTTGATAGGGATTTTCTTGACCTTTAGGCTTCCATGTTTGCCTTTTCTTTTTCCAACATTCATTAGTTGTGTGCCCATTCATCTTGCATGTAGGACAATATTTGTCCATGTAGGTTTCCTTCTTTGGTTGTTACATCTTAGACTTACATTCATATGATTTATGTCCAAGTTCTTGTTAGATTTATAACAGAATCCTATGAATGAAGATGTAGATTTAGGAATACCTTTCATTTTGCCTCTACACACATTTGATGTGTGCCCTTGTTTTCCATAGTGTTTGCATGTCAACTTTCTTGGTCTTGGATTTTCATATACATTCTTTGGATTAGCTTGATTTGATGATTCTCCATTTTTTGTAAAGCCTAGACTGTTGTTGTTGTTGATTCTTCATTTTCCTTTAAGAAAATCATGCATCATTTTATTGCTCTCTTCAGCCTTTCTGATAATTTCATTATGTTGTTGCTAAATTCTAACCTCATGCTTTAGTTTTTCATTTTCTTCTCTTAGTTCATCGATAGCCTGTACTCTTTCAATGAGTTCTATATTCATTATGTTTGCTTCTTGACTCATAAGAATAATCTGATTTGTAATCTCATGGTGATTCTCACCATGTCTTTGAATTTCTAACTCCTTTTCTTGTAGCTTCCTTGTAATATTCCTTCTGTCATCAATAGCTAGTGTTCTAGCTGTTTTAGCTTGTCTACCAGAACTCATCACATCAATCATTCTTACCATCTGGGTCTCTTGACCAATTTGCAGCACATTTATTTGTTTTGTCAGATGATGGTTGATCTTTTCTTATATTTGTGATGTTCTCTTCTTACTTGTATTTGATCCTGAAGATTCAAAGAAATCTGGAATCTCTTCTTCTTGATAATCTTTTTCATTGCCCCGAGTTTCCATACCTTTTCTCTCATTCATAGAACATCTGTATCTCAAGCTTGTTATTCTCAATATTCTTGTCTATTTTGTACTTCTCCATTGTATGATCTTTTCTCTTAAGCCTTTAAGCTTTCCAAGAAGAGACTTATCTCTAATACCAATTGTTCGGATTAATGGGAAGTAGTACTGAGAGGGGAGGGGTGAATCAATACCACTAAAACTTTTAACACTTTTCACCTTTGATCATTAGAAATCATTCTTTACTGTATTACCGACCATTTCTGATATTCTTTGCTATGCATGTAACATTAATTAATAATCTTTAATTGTTTGTAACATTCATAGAAACATTCGTAAAAGTGATAAACACATAACACAAGATATGATATCGCAGAAAACTCCTGTTAGGAAGTAAAAACTATGGTGGGGATGACACCCACAAAACTTCACTATCTGCAGAATGGAAAGGAGCTGGTAAAGGCTTACAATTGATCACTTTTGATGATCTACCCTGTTAAGAGTATTAAAGTGGAGAGAGGTTAAGATCTACTCTGTTAAGAGCTTTAGCAACACTGATTTAAGTGTGCACTCAGTTAAGAGATATACAATAGGACTGCTAGGTCCACCTTTCTTGAAAGGATTTCTTAAGTGTACTACACTTGTTAGAATGAGTAGAATATATTTGACTTGACTATATGCAATCTATAATTTATGATCACAGATCCATTAAAGCTCTCATAATATGAATATCAACTATAGTGATTTATTAATACCTTTTCTCTGGTCGTCGGTAGCACATGTTCTATTCTCGAAACTAATTTGATTTTTTTCTGTCCTTCTACATGAATTCTCTTGTCTAATCCTTAGATTCTTTTCATGGCTACAATCATCATCGAACAACTTGTTTACAATAGATTGAGCATATGTTTATACAAGTATTTGACCTATTCTTGAATCACACATTACAATGTTAACTCTAGATCCAAGGTATATAACTTGACCTTGATCTTTAGTTTTCATGTTTTAAAATAGTTAGAATAATTAAAACAATAATAATTACATTGCTTCCTCTACACATAATGGATTTAAAACAAATCAAGAAGCTAAATATACAACCTCAGTATTTTATCTGACGCGGAAAGGCAGATCCACTTTTTTTGGGATGTAATTGACTATCGGTTCTTGGTCATCAGGTTGAAATAAAAGTCTATTGGCATTCCTTTATTGAACTGATCGTCAGGTTCCCTTTATCTATCAGGTTCCTCTCTTTTCTATTCCTTCGGGTTGTATTGTTGTTACCCGTCGAGTTCCTTTATTCTTTTTTTCATTGGGTAACACTGAATAGTGTTTTTCGAGATGCTTTGTACTTGGCAGTATCAGGTAACCTTGGCATCGGATAGTGTTGTGCCCTGTCTGTTAGTGTAGTATAAATTGATGGTGTAGATCATTTTTTTCCTTGCATATACAAATAGAAAAATATAATGCCTTCAAATATCACTTGAGAGAGGAAATTAGATTAGGGGTAATGATGAGATATAATGACTTCAAGAGTACACACCTGCGCGCACACACACACACACACACACACAATATTATTTAATTTTATATATTTTGTGAATAATTTTCTTGTGTCATAATTAAAGTGGTAACATATGTCAAATAACTCTCATTAATATACTATTATGGTTGTTCTTTTCTTTACTAATTTCTCATGATAACTACTTGGGTAAGTGCACCAAGTTGCTAGTCAGAAAAGTGGCCTAAAATGAGAACATAAAAAACAATAAAAGTTCTGCATAAATCATATGGTTTATGACAAACTATAAATTATTGTTATAGCCCGCCTCCAAGCCCATTTTTTGCATGAAAAATGGCTTGACAACGTCTGCAAAGGTCACAAAATCAATAGAACCTGAGCGTATCCACATGTAATTTACATTTTTGTAGTTATTAGACCAATTTGCAACCATACCACATCGTTGAACACGTAAGAATTTGATGCTTTTATTGTTTTTGTGTGAATTTGACTTGAAGTAGGGCTATTTTAATCGATATAACATTTTTCTATTAATTTGATGTCTTTTTCTGAAAAGAATCCCCAACAACAAAAGAGACAACAAAGACCTATTCTTTAACAACAACCACAAGAAAACCCTCAAAACATTGCACATGAAAAACAACAAAACCATCACAATGTTACTCCACAACAACAAAACCCTCAAAATACCACTCCTCAACAACCACCATGACCCCAAAACTCCTTGTGTCCTCGAGTAGAACCTTTACTGGACACATAGGAGGATCTTATAAATTGAAAAACATAGAATACTACTCAGTTTAACATTATAGTGAATAAGTTGAGGTCCCCGACGTATGAGCATCACATGTCCCTTGCTAGAACCCTAGAATCAATGACCAATAGTACCAAGGAGGTATCTAGAAATGTAATGAAATGGGATTTATTTAGGTATAGATGTTGTGAATTTTATGTCTACGAGTTTTCATATGATGAGGTTATTAGGAATGATGAACACCTAGAGGAGGGAGGGGGGTGAATCAGTGTCCTAGCTTTTAGAACCTTTTTAACTTGATTTCATAATCGTAAACTGAAACCAATGAATAATAAAAAACTAAAATAAAGAAAAGAATCCACAACATGATAATACTATGATTTTTGCATTCAAATGTGGTTAAGGAAAAAACCACGGTGGGGATGGAACCCACAAGTATTACTTCTACATAAATAAATTACTCTATTAGGGGTTTAGTAAAATAGGGGAAGACACATGCATTTAGGCATACTACCTAGAGCTCACTTGTCAAAATATTAAATATGTATACAACCTTCAAATTCTCATTGTTATAGAAAATCAATGGATAATAGTCCAATTAAAAGCGAACTGAGACATAACATCAACAATTCTTGAATAGTTCCATGTAAGTACAAAATAAATCTTCTCAACTAATAGCCGCATCTCTTTTCATAGATTCATGAATCACATACATCCTATATAGATAATAAATGATGTTTGAAATATCGACTAGATATGTCATCAAAATGTGTTCCTAACCTCAAAAAAATAAAAAGTGTCATTACATAAGACAAATTTATCATTGCCAATTATCAAACTGACCCGATCATCGATCAGATAGGATCACTGATCGATCTACAAAGAATTGTCTTTGTTCTTCTCTGTACTCTTTAAATTGATAATCATAATGCAATAAATCTATGAGATGACAATATACATTATTGTGATTATTGAAAAAGATACATAAAACCTCTCTGAATCTCCTCCTAGGTTCACACCTTAAAATTTGATCATATGTGTCTGTATAGATCCATATATTCAAGCATGTAAACTATGTCTTCTATTCCACACTTAGCCAAATCTGATAGTTTTTCCTTTGGTATCATCATATCATAATCATTCATCACTAGAATAGTGTATGGTTTCCATAAATGAAACCTTAATACTTATGAATATAATAATACAACAAAGAAAAATGCAAAAAATATAACACAAATGAGAGGAGAATATGAAATGGACGAGGGAAGATCTAAGACAAAAAAGCGAGCAATCAAATATTCTAGAATCATCATAATATGGTGATACTCCTATAGATTTATTTTTTGGTCATTAGTTTTTTCAAAGTCATATTGACTAAGTAAGTCAGCCGCTGAAAGGAGAGGAAAGTATAAGGGCATTTGGTAAAGAAGGAAGAGTCACACAGAGTGTGTTAGTAATACACCGAGAAAGACAAGCACTGAGCAGTGCATAACACTTTGTTGGTATTTTAAAATGATTGTACATTTTTCAAGCTATCAATATACCTATAAATAGATATTAAAGAGTGGTTAATTCCAATTATGGTAAATCAGAGGTAATTGGACCAACTATAGCGACAAGACTACTCTTTGCACTTCTGGCTTTGCAAGAACAAGGTAGGTGTACCTAATCCAGCTCAATATACAATGCTTTATGACTTTGACTAGATTGAAAAGAACAAGAAATGATAAGAGAGTGGTGAATGATAACCAGTCATTCATGAATCTTTAATTACCATGAAGAACACACACGTACAACCAAAAAAATTAAAAGAATTTGAAAAGGTTTGGATTTAATATAAGGCATAATATAGCCAAACCCAACTAGACATGCATCATTATGGAAAATACTATTAACTGAATAATGCCTTATCCATTGAGAAATACTTTAATGCATATGCTGAAAAGAGAATCCAACTACTGTTACAGATTCAAATTCATAAAAAAATAAATGAGACCAATAATTCTTACAGAATCCTTGAGCACACCATATGAAACTATGTCTTATCTATAGAATAATTTAATTTGACCCTTGATAAAACCTAAGGATGACGCAAGGAGGGATGATGATGGGGCCTAGGGCACACCCAAAATCATCCAACTTGCAGACACAATGCGGAATTAACACAACACTCAGTGAGAGAAGAGAAATAAAGAGATGTTTATCATTTATTAATCAATCAAACTCAATACATGCCAGACTGTAAGGCCTTCCTGGTTACGGCCATATACAATAGAGTATATTACAATTGATCTTCTTACAAGAAAGATCTTAGATCTTCAATATCCTAACATTTGCCTTCTTTCTCTAAGCATGATACCTAAACTAAGAACATACAAAAGAATATATAGAAGAGTCCAACAAAGTAGTCAGCGCTCAAATACAAAGGTGAGACCCATATTTAGGTCCACACAGATCCCAATGAGAGACCCCAAATTAATTCAGCCACAAAAATTAAGTGTAGAAGTCGGATAGATCAGGAAAACACATGTTGCGAAGGCATCATCGAATATCAGCAAACCGTCGGTAAGGCATCACTGAAACTCGTTGGGAAAAGTTGATGACATGTAACTGATTAAATGTTTGATAATGTTAAGTTGAAGATAATGCAAGACATTAAATTAGTTAATGGTTTGTATTGTCATTGATGTCAACTTGATATCATCTGTATGATCATGTATATAATGCCAAACACTTCAGAGAATCAAAGGAACAAAGATTACGCTTTCAACAATGCATAAAAGTCAAGTATTCGCTAAGTGACAGATAACATCGACGAAGTGCACACCATCGGTAAAGGCAAAGAACCAAAGTCACAGTGATGCCTGACGAGCAGAAGATAATATTGCCCGACGAAGCAAACTCACAGGATGCCTCACGAGCTGAGAACAGAGTTGCTCGATGAGTAAAATCCAATGATGCCTCATGTACGGAGATCCCGAAGCTGACTGGAGTCACACCAATGGAACTAGCAGTTGTCACCAATGACTAACTACAGAGTTGACCGACAGAACAAAGAGTTCAGAAAATGACAAAATATCTAGCTAGCAAGAGCTAAAAATAGACTTAACTGGTTGTTTTCTTTGTTTTATTCGACCAGAGTTAAGTGATTAATTTAAAGAAGATTTGTATAGTTAGCATAAAGATAACTATGAGATAAATCAGGAGTTATGATTTAAATCAAATTGGCTGGATTGTTTTTCACGCCAAGAATCAAGATTCAAGAATCAAGAATCAAGAAACGGTGAATATCATGTCTATATTGTACTTTGTTATACATATTAATAGTAAAGGCCTCTATTCATAAAAAGAAAATATCATGTCTATATAAGAGACAAGCTTAATTCATTTCTGAATAATCACAAAGAGGGGGAGTGAATAGAAAGAGGACGTTGAAGAGAAACTGAGGAAGGATAAATTCATACAGTCTTGATTAATCAAGCTGAAGGAGAGCTAAAGAATTCTGTAGACACTGACACACAAAGAATTGAATTGATAGATTGATTAGAGAAGTAATGTACTTAAATAGATCTAAAAATCTACAATTCAAGTTGCATTAGAAACAGGTCATTGTGTTTCAGTTTAACCATTGAAGCATCAAGTCTCTTAATAGAGCAGGACTTAACAGTCTTATATATATTGAGGTACATCCCAAGAAGTTCCAAAAAGGTTGATTCATGAAAGTAGCACTAGATTTTCCTAAAGCCCATTGATAGTCTAAGAAGGAGGCTGATTCAAGGATGGTAGCACACTGAGTTTCCTGATACTAAGTGACAACCTCTATGTATAAAATCCTCTAACAAGGTCACACCTAACAGTGTGTTTGTAACCTTTAACAGGGTTGGCTCCTAACAGGGCTCACTTCAAAAGAGTGAAAATTTGGGGTACCGGTCCCAGTGGTTTTTTCCCTTAACAGGGTTTCTACGTTAAAATCCTTATGTTATGTGTGTATGGTTTATTAATTTACTGTTTTACATTTCACATATGCATTTCTAGATTTATTGGTATACTTTGCATATTTACTGAGTGTCGGTAAGTAAGTTTTATTGCTTATCGGTAATCAAGGAGAATAAGGTCAGAAAAGGAAAATCGACAGACAGTTAATTATTATGAAGTATTTCATGGCATGCATCTTGTAAGGGACATAATAATCTGAGGTTTATTTAATTGGTGGTTAGAATAAAGAAAAGTTTTTGAAGCCACTGATACACCCCCCGCTTAGTTATTACTAACAATTGGTATGAGAGCTTATGTTCTTAGAAGGAAGGTTTCAAGACCTGAGTCAAAATCACAAGATGAACATACGAGATGTGCCCAAGTTGAACAAAGACAACTTTGCTCCATGGTAGAGAAGGATAAGACTCCACTTATAAGGTATCGGTAATGATGTTACTCAATACTTAGATACTGAATATGTGTTTCCTATAGGATCTTTGACAGTAGCTCAATTGAGAGAGAAGCATGAGAATAACTGCATGGTTATAGAGCTTTCTTCCTCACTCTCCGATGCTGAATTTGAACATATCAAGGATTGCAAAACTGCAAAGAAATGTGGGACAAACTGAAGCTTGTATATGGAGGTGATACAAATGCTCTTAGAGCGAAGGAAGAAAGCCTTAGAGGAAAATTTGATGATCTCAGAATGAAAGAAGGAGAAAACATCACATAGTACAACACAAGAATAAAAGTAGTCAATGCTATACGAGGTGTTGGAGGTACACTTGAAGAGGAAATAGTGGTAAGTAAAATCTTAAGAACCTTACTGCATGTATATTCTATTAGAGTTTCTGCTATTCATGAAATGAGAGTAGTTGAAAACAACATAGTTACTCTTGATAGTTTAATTGGTAGACTGATTTCATTTGAGATGAATAACTTTGATAATAGTGTCTTAGCAAACTTAGAGTCTACATTTAAGTCTTCTATACAAATAAGAAAATCAAGTCAAAGACACACATCTAGAAGAGATAGTGAAAGTGAAAGTGAAAGTGAAGAAGAAGATCTAGATGAAATATAAGCACTCATGGCAAGGAGAATGTAGAGAGGCAAAGGTAAATACAAAGGCAAGTTACCACTTGTATGCTTTAATTGTAGAGAGATTGGACACTTTGCTGCCAGATGTCCTAACAGAAGAAAAGATGACAAAGGTAATGATAGATCTTTTGAGAAGAAATATAATGGAGGTGATAACAAGGATTACAGAAGTTACCAACAATCAGAAAGAAGAGATAGCCAAGACTACAAGGATAAAGGCAAGAAGGCTAGCTACCTAGCTGTTTGTAAAGATGAAGATACTGACACTGAACTTGATGAAGACATCGAGATGGTATTTGTAGCGATGAAAGATGATTCAGATGAAGATCAAAGGTATGTAGAAACTGCACTCATATATAAGGTTAGCAAGAATGACATGTAGATTATAAATAGTGGCTGCACTCACCACATGACCGGTGACAAAGAAAAGTTTAATACTTTTGAGTATTATAATGTTGGTACAGTAAGAATGGGTAATGATACACCTTGTCCGATTGAAGGTAAAGGAACTATAATGTTGAATAACCTAATTAAATGTGAAAATTCTTATTGGGCAAAAGGATTGAATTATAATCTGTTGAGTGTTTCTCAGCTTAATAGTTTAGGTTACAAAGTAGCATTTGAGAACAAGAAGGCAAATATCTTCAATGAATCAGGAAAACTGATTGGTACCAGTGAACAGACTAAAGGTAGCTTATTCTATCTAAATGATACTAACACCACTTGCTTAATGACTAGAAATGAAGACATATTGTTGTAGCACAAAAAATTGTGTCATGTGAATTTTGACAACATGATAAAAATAAGTAGAAGAAGAAATGTAAGAGGCTTACCAACGATGATAAAGCCAGACACCATCATGTACAAAAATTGTCAAAAAGGTAAAATGACAAAGTCTACTTTCAAAAGTAAAACCCATACATCTAATAATATTCTAGAATTAGTCCATATTGATTTATGTGGACCTATGAGGACAAAGAGTTATTATGGAGATAGATATTTTATTCTCTTTGTTGATGATTACTCTAGAATGATGACAGTTATATTTCTAAAAGATAAATATGAAGCATTCAAGATATTTAAGTGGTATAAGGCTATGGTAGAAAAACAAAGTGGTAAGGATTTAAAATGTTTGAGATTAGATAGAGGAGGAGAATTTATATCAAATGGATTCACTAATTTCTGTAATGAGCATGGCATAAAAAGACAGGTTTCTACACCAAGAACACCACAACAAAATGGGATTGCTGAGAGAAAGAACTTATCAATCGTTGATTGTGCTAGAACAGTGATGATAGAGAAAGGCATCACCCAAATCTTCTAGAGAGAAGCTGTCAGCACTGTTGTCTATAGACTTAACAAAGTACAAATGAAGAAGGACACAAAGAAGACACCTTATGAGCTATGGTATGGTAGAAGAACCAATGTAAGTTACTTCAACATCTTTGGTAGTCAATGTTATGTCTTAAAGGATGATAGAAATGGAAAGCTTGACGCCAAAAGTGATGAAGGTATTTTTTTGGGGTATTCTACCAAAAGAAAAGCTTTTAAATGTCTTATCAAGGCCT